>PVJA010005955.1:0-64926 GCA_004027025.1 Myocastor coypus
GTAAACAAACAGAAAAGCATTAAAGCATTCAAATATGCTACCTTCCATTCTGATATATCATGCAAAAGAAAAAAGTACCCCTTTCAGAAAATCAATATAATCAATTGTCTTATAATTATAAGTGACTCCAACATAGGATGGATTGGCCACATCCAGCCTTCCACTAGCTAGGTCAACACTATTAAAAAAACAAAAAAGAAAGCCTGTCACAGTGGCACATACCTATAATCTCAGCATTTGGGAGACTGAGGCAGGAGGACAGCTGTGAGTTCAAGAACAGCATGGGCTACCTAGTGAATTCAAGGCTAGTCTGAACTAACTTGTCTCAAAAAAAAAAAAAAAAAATTAGAAAAGAGGAGCGTTTCAAAAAAAAATTGTATTAAAAAGCAGTAAAGGGGCAGGAAGGTAGCTCAGTGGCATAAGCACCTGCCTGGTAAGTGCAACCTCATGAGTTCTATCCCTAGTACTAAAGAAAAAAAAAGCAATAAAATTAATTTTCTTTATTATAGAAAAATTTTAAAAGCATATGAAAATACAAGGAATAGTTTTAGGACTGGGGAAATAGCTCAATGGTCTAAGTACCTGCCTGGCAAGTACAAGGACCAAGGTTCAATCTCTAGTACCACATGCCATGCAGGCCCAGTGCCAAGCTGACCAAAATCAGGCATGGTAGTACACCCTTTTAATCCTAGCACTGAGGAGGCTGAGACATGATTATCAATATGAGTCCAAGCTGTGTAGTAAGATCATGTACCAAATATGTAAGTGATTAAAAAATACATTTAAAAAAGGAATAGTTTGGGGGGGGGGGCAGCAAGATGGTTCAGCAGTCTAAAGCATCTGCTTAGGAAAGCTTAGGCAGCTGCAGGGACCGCAGTTCAATTCCTGGCACCACATGTTGCACCAGCCCCACCCTGCGGGGACAGGCTAAGCAGGCCATAATACAAAAAAAAAAAAAAAAAAAAAAAAAGTTTTTAAAACTACCATTAGTCTCCTACTTTTAGTAATTGTTACTGGTTTGGTTTTTGTTTTATTTTGTTGTAGTGCCAGAGATTAGACCTAAAGCCTTTTCCTGCATCTACAGCCCCAGTCTTGATATTTTATTTTATTTTTTATTAATAGAGGATCTCACTACACTGTTTGGACTCATAGTGATCCTCATGTCTTAGTCTCCCCAGTGCTGGGATTACAGGCATGTACCACCATGCCCAGTTTCAGGGCCAGCATGGCAGCCATGCCTGAGGTTCCAGGGGCCAGCACAACATGCGGTGCCATGAACTGAACTTGGGACCATGCACTTGCCAGGCAGGCACTCAGACTGCCACGCTATCTCCCCAACCCTCTTTATCTTTTACATTGAGACAGTCTCACTTAGTCACTAAGTGGCCCAAGCTGGGATTAAACTTTCAGTGATTCTGCCTCAGCTTCCCAGAGTGCTAGCATTAGGTGTGCACTGCTGCATTCAGCTGATTGTTACAGTTGTGCTGATTTATCTTCCCCTTACCACATTTTGTGTTTATATTTTAAAATAGTCCTCAGCCTCATTTTACTCATAAGCATTTCATGTACATTGCTCCAATATAACCGATACTATCATCATGACTAATAAAACTAGCAATATAACTACAACTAACTTTTAAATCCTTTCTCCTGACACTGTACCTAGAGTAATGTCTTAAATGTAAGATAATTAATCATCAACTGAAAATATTAAAATGACTTATGAAGCATGTATACTGAATTATGCTTTTCCAAAAGGTTCACACCATCATCCCCAAAATTCTCTCCTCTCCACCTCCACTCTGTCTCCCTCCTATTTCAGAAGCAGCACCACCCTCAGGGGCATAGCTTTTAACTACCATCCTTCATATCACTTAAAAATGCTAGAAAAGAAGCCGGGCATGGTGGTACACGCCTGTAATCCCAGCACTCGGGAGGCTGAGGCAGGAGGATCAGTGCGAGTTTGAGACCAGCCTGGGCTACGAAAGTGAGCTCAAGGCCAGCCTGAACTGCATAGCGAGACCCTGTCTCAAAAAGACAAAAAAAAAAAAAAAAAAAAAAAAAAAAAAAAAAAAAAAAAAAAAAAAAAAAAAAAGCTAGAAAAGAAAGCAACTCTGTTCTTGAATAACAAGATAAATACTTCTTTAAGAGTAGCTTTCATGGGCCAGCTAGATGGCTGGGTCTAAAGCGCCTGCGGAGGAAACTTACAGCAAGCACTGTAACGGCTCCTTGATCCCTGGCACCACATGCTGCGTACCCCTACCCCAGGGCGGGCTGAGCCAACCATAACACAAACAAATAAATGAGGTTTAAGAGAAATAAATTTTAAAAATCTTAAAAAAAAAAAAAAAAAAAAAAAGAGTAGCTTTCACATATGTGTCTTGCTGAAAATAAGACCTAACTGGAAAATGAACTTCAGCTGTAATTTCTAGCAGGTCATTACCATGGTGATGGCCAGCCTCACACAGGAGATTGTACCTCACTATTCTCTTATTCAATGGCTGCTTGATAATGACAAAGAAGGCAAGGATAGGTTGATCAGGGACAGCATTTTCAATTCTAATTAGATCTTATTTCCAGGGAAACACAGATAGTTCGAATTCCACCCTCAGCAAATTACGTATTGAAACCACCATGAGGACATCTTATGAAATGGTGAAGGTCACACTCACTCTCTTCAGCAGCAGTGTAGATGGTGCCTGGAAGTTTGGGGTGTGACTGGGAGGTCTTTGCAGCAATGACAATATTTGCTCCATCCTTTGCAGCTTTCAGTGCAATTGCTTTGCCAATGCCACGGCTTGCACCAGTGATGAAAATCGTACATCCTGCTAGCCTCCTACAACAGAGCAGAAAAGCATCAGGAAGCTCAACACTTTCTCTCCTCATCAGCATGAGGGGCTCATGCATGCTTTCATAATATCCAGAATTGTCTCTCTCAGATTTTCTCAGCCCTCATACATATATTATTAGAATATATATTAGAATCAATTTAGCTACACAAGCAAAAATCAATGAGGATTTTGATAGAAACTATATTGAATCTGTAATTCAATTCAGGAAGAACTCACATCTTTATGATATGTTCTAATCCATGAATATGATACTGTCTCTATTTGAGTCTTCAACACTTTTTCAATATAGTTGTTTAATTATATTGTACATCTTGTACAAGAAGGGTATTATACATCTTTGCTAGCTTTATTCCTAAGTACTCAATTGTTCTCAATGTGTTTTAATCTTTTATCTGCAACATTTTCAAATCTAAAGAATGAAATGTACATATATATGTATGTATATGTATGTATATATATGTATATATATATATGTATATATATATATATATATATCCCCTTCACTTATATGTATACAGGGTTAATGTTTCATCCCATTATGCTCTCTCCTCTCTCTTCTCTTTCTGCCTTTTCTTCCCAACCTCCACCTTTCTCCCTCTTTGTCCTTCTACATATTTTTTTCTTGCCACTTAGGAAAAAGCTGAAGGCCAGCCAAATAGCTAATTGGATTAAAGCACCTACAAGCAGGCATAGGAGCAGGGAGCTTGACCCCTGGGCCTGCCATGCTGGCCCCGCCCCCAGGATGCATTGAGACTGCAATTGAGACTGGGTATGGAGGTGCAAGCCTGTAATCCCACTCTTGGACGGCTATAAACAGGCAGAGCACTACGAGTCTGAACTAGTAGTGAGATCCTGAACACCCTTTACACTTTCCCCACAAAAAGAATAAGCTGAGCTACACTTGGGAGACTGAAAACAGGAGAATCACTACAAGTCCAATCTGTGTAATTTGACCCTACAGATCGTATAATAAACACATAAAAAAAGAATAAGCTGAGCTGAGCATGGTAGCACTTGTTTATAATCCTAGCACTCAGGAGGCTGAAGCAAGAGGCTACCTAGTAAGTTTAAAATCAGAAGAAAAAAAAAGTAGGTTGAATATATCATGGTCCAGCTGGGGAGACAGTTCAGTAGATTGTATTAATTATTGTAACTGTGGTAAAACTGTCTCATTATTATTTTATTCTCATTAATATTAATAAAAAATACACACAGGTATGCAAATAAAAAAATAATATATCATGGTCTGTTCTCTTATGTATCCACCACCACCATTGTAATGCTGATATAGTAATTATTTGTATCTAATGATCCATTATCATTTTGTCAATGCAGTAATGCTCTTTAGGGCAACTTTTTCTGTTCAGTTCCAATATAGGATCCACATTAGGGTCAGAAGTGCATTTGCTTCTCATGTCTCTTTAGTCTGCTTTAGCCCTTTTACAGTATCTCCTGTTTCTTATGATACTCATTTTTGCACAATACCCTCCCCTCTCCTCTATGTGATACCATGTCTTCCGCACTGTATCAACTCAGGCCCGGCTGCACTCGGTAAATACTTGCAATTCTTTCTGTTGCAACATATAAATAATCAGTGCAAGCAGATGTTTACTTTAAATTACTTTTAGTGGAATTTTAAAAATTAAAAATAATACAGTAAGTTCTATGTTTATTCAACAACCATCAAATTTTTGGAAGCAAATCCCAATGGTCATATAATTTCACTTATGAATACTTCAGTACTTACTTGTTTACTAGATAAAATTTTTTACACAATGTTATTATACCTAGGAAAATAACAGCATCTTATATATGTCCACATTTAAATAGTCAAAATAGTTTCAATAATGTCTTTTTCTTTTGGGCTGGTCTAATCAGGATCCAATAAGGATCCTGTATTGCACTTGTTAAACCTTGTAAATCCCTTTAACCTACACCAATTCCTCTTCTATTATTTTTAGGAAAAAGATGGTTTTGTACATGGGCTGAAACAACACAAATTCAAAACATAGAAATCAGGGTTAGCTCTATCATTCGTCTCTTTAAAAAGTTTATGAATCTCCAACATGGTATGTTGGGTATACTTCTCTTGAAGTGTCATTGCTACGCTCCCAAGCAGACCACAGGATGCGTACCACCTAGGATGTCCTTAGATAGCTCTGTCATCAACAGGGAACAGAGAAAAATCTCAGAGTCTTTTCTTTCCAATGAGCAGGTACAGTTTGGGACAGACGGGACTATTCAAACTTCATCTTCTTTCCTTGTGGCTTATGGTCTCTCCCTCCTTCCTGGCCTCCTCAGCAGCCCACTCAATCTCAGAAGCCTTTTATTTTGAGACCATCTCATTGGGCAGTTTAGGCTGGCCTTAAATTCAGTATATGTAGTCCTTGAAGTCATGGCAATCCTCCTGCCTCAGCCTCCCAGGGCTAAGAGTACAGATGTGCATCACTGCACCTGGCTCCCTTCTATTTTTGATGCCACTTACTTGCTGAAAGTTATAGAGATCATTTGTCCTATAGCAGAGTCCATATTTAGGACTTCGACCTCAATCTTGCTGCTATATGCTATATTTTTATGTATTTCTATATTTGTTGCAAATTTTTGCAAACATTGATCTGTAGAAATCTAAATTATTTTCCTTAGCTTTTACTTGAAACTGTCAAACTTTTAATCTTAATAATTTAGTTATAAAAATTATTTTCATTTTATGTGTAAGATAACGAACAACACAATCTTAGCTCACTATAATCTATACCTCCATGCATAATTTGCTTCAGTCAGAAGGAAAGTATTGCTGGATGGAAGTTCTAGGATGCAAGAAGGTATAAAAACAAACAGACTGGTAAATACAGAAATAAAAAAAAAGGTAAAAGAATAGCAATATAATGCTTATGGAGTCAAAAAAGGTTATATTTAAAAATTGTCACAAGCTGGGTATGGTGGTGCACACCTGTAATCCTAGCACTCGGGAGGCTGAGGCAGGAGGATCGGTGCGAGTTCAAGACCAGCCTGGGCTACAAAAGTGAGCTCAAGGCCAGTCTGAACTGCAGAGTGAGACCCTGTCTCAAAAAGATAAAAACTGTCACAATATAAACTCTAAGGTTTAATGGTTTAACTTTGTAAGTCCTTGATCTGTTTGGAAGAATGGCAAGTTCCATTTACTTTAAATATTGGTAAGTTATGCACATATGATAAAATGTCTATGTTAAGAGGCTCAAGGTTTAGGTTGATGGGTGAGCATGTGCTTAGCATGCAAGAGAAACTGGACTGGGCGGCTAGATAGCTCAGCATATTAAGCACTTAGGCAAGTGCAGGGTCTGAGGTTCAATTCCTAGCACCACATGCTGTGCAGGCCCTGACCCTGGGCACACTGAGCTGGCCACTGAGACCAGGCATGATGGTGCAAGTCTGTAATCCTAGCATTGGGGAGGCTGAAAACAGGAGGATCACTACAAGTTGGAGCTGCACAGTGAGATCCTGTAACAAATATATTAGAAAAAGAGAGAGAGAGAGAGAGAACATGGATTTAATAACCCCATAATTTTAAAAAGGTCTAAATTAAAATGCTTCATAAATAGGAATCCCAGACCTTGACAGTTTTGTGAACTAGGACAGGGTGCTGACTTTCATAAGAAAAAGAGCTTGGTAAGCCAGTTTAAAGAATACAAAAACTCCCCACATTAAATTCCTCTGAAAACATAAAGACAGATCACATGATAAAAAATCACTATAAACTCAGCATAGTCGCTTATACCTGTAATCCCAGTACTCTTGAGAGGATGAGGAAGTCACAAGTTCAAGCCCAGTCTGGGCAGTTTAGTGAGATCCTACCTCAAAATAAAATAATACAGGAGAAGGGCTAAGACCATACCTCAGGGCCAAGGTCCTGAATTCAATCCTCAGTAGTAACCTACCTCCAAACTCCAGATTACTCGAACTACTTCTTTTTCTCTGTATGTTTAGGTTATAGATTTAACATGCAGTTAAATTTATTTTATAATACATTCCACTTTACTTTTTGTCCCTTCATCTTTGGTAAGGAAAATTATAAAATGTAAATGATTTAAAAGTCAAAACCTTATGATAATGTATACTCAGAGAACTTATTATGTAGCCCAGGTTGGCTTTGAACTCACAGCAACCCTTCTGCTTCAGCCTCCCAAGGTCTGAGGTTATAGGCATGTGTCACCACATCCTATAAGCATTCCCTTCCTAAAGACAGTAAATCCTTTGTCTTTAGTTAGAAATTCTACTGTCATATGTTAAATTCTTTTTGTATATAGTGTTTTATTTCTGGACTTTGTTCTGTTACTTTGATTTATTCATGCACCAATACCAAACTATTTTAATTACTCCAGTTTTTTTTTTAAGAATTTTTTACTTTTATTATTTTTTTTCTTGTTTCAGAACTTTATTTATTTATTTTTATGGCTGGCTCAGCCTGCCCTAAGGGCAAGGCTGGTGCAGCATGTGGTGCCAGGGATCGAACCGCGGTCCCTGCAGCCACCTAAGCTTTCCTAAGCAGGCGCTTTAGACCACTGAGCCATCCTGTCGGGTTCTAATTACTCCAGTTTTTAAAAATATTTTAATACTGTGTCTGGGAAAGTTAGTTGCTGCTTCATTTGAATTACTTCTTGAACATTTTCTGCTTTTTCTTGGATATTTATTTTTTCAAATGAACTTTAGCATAGTTTGTGTATTTTTTAAAAATACATAAATAAATTGTTTTTTCTCCTTAAAAACTATTGGAGCTGGGCATGCTGGCTCACGCCTGTAATCCCAGAACTTGGGAGGCTGAGACAGGAGGATTGGTGTGAGTTTGAGACCAGCCTGGGCTACAAAAGTGAGCTCAAGGCCAGCCTGAACTGCATAGTGAGACCTTGTCTCAAAAAGACAAAAAAAAAAAAAAAAAAAAAAAAAAAAAAAAAAAAAAAAAAAAAAAAAAAAAAAATTAAAAAAAAAAAAAAAAAAAAAAAAAAAAAAAAAAAAAAAAAAAAAAAAAAAAAAGAAAAAAAGAAAAAGAAAAAGAAATTAAATTAAATTTTAAAAAAACTATTGGAAAAAAAAATAAAAAATAAAAATAAAAACTGCTGAAGGGGCCAGCAAGATAGCTCAGCAATCTAATGTCCCTGCTTAGGCAAGCTTAGGCAACCACAGGGACCATGGTTCGAACCCTGGCACCACATGCTGCACCAGCTACACCCTCCAGGACAGGCTGAGCCAGCCATAACACACATACATACATACAAACATACATACATACATACACACATAGTTTAAAAACCTCACACCATTAAAAAATAATAATAAAAACTGTTAAAAATTTCATTATATTTTCTCTGATTTTCATGTGCCAGAGAAATTTAATAAATTGGACTTCCAGTTTTCACTACAGTTGCAAGTACCCATCATCTGACAATGGTATTGAAAACTTGGGACTTTCTCTGAGTCACTGACATCCTGGCTTTGCTGCTTAGTGGCATGTGTCCAACTACCACTGCCATTCTTGCTGCCAAGGACTGACCCTGGGCCCACTGGGAATCAGGCCAGCTAGATCACAAGTACAGAGGTAGAACCTCTGGATCATTTTTACATAAGCACTTTCATTAAAAATCAATTTAACATCTTTATATACTACTTTTTAAATATAGAAAAGAAAAAAAATCACACATATAGAGTGCATTTTATGCATAATAGATGATGTCACATTTTTGAAAAAATAAATACAAAAGGATGGACCAAAGCTTAGTGAAGTCAAGCCAGGCACGGTGCTGCACATCTGTAATCCAGCACTCAGGAGGGTGAGGCAGGAGGACTGCATACCTGAGGCCAACTGGGACCACATAGTATCAGACCAACCTGCACTACAAAGTCAGACACAGTCTGAAAAAGGGGCGGACACTTGATTCCTAGTACCAAGTTAAAAAAAAAAGTGGAGGGAAGCTCAGTGCTGCTGAGACGAGAAAATCAAGGGGACCACCCACTCAGGACCCTCCTCCTGACCCTCTCTAAGACATAAGCTTTCTTTTCACCAATAAATATATTCTGTTCATAAAAAAGGGGAGGGCCAGGAAGATAGTTCAGGGGCACAAGTGCCTGCCTGGCAAGTGTAAGGTCCTGAGTTCAATCCCCGGCTCTGCAAAAAAAAAAAAAAAAAGAGAGAGAATCAAATGTATCAAATAAACTGGGCCCCTAATTCACTTTTGATACCAAAATAAATGAAAAAAATCATATACAGTATATATATAAGATATACAGTATATAGATATCTATTTGTATATATAGTGACCCATACATATATACATATGCATATGGTCATGTATATACACTTTGTAGGCCAGGCTGGTCCCAAACTGTGTGAGTGCAAGAATAGCCAAATTATATATGCTGGGAGCCCCTGTCCCAAAACAAATAAATTAATAAGTAATAAAATAGGGGCTGGAGGTGTGGCTCACTGGTAGAGCACTTATATTGTAAGTGTGAATTCCTGGGTTCAATCTCTAACACCACAAAAATACATTAGTTAATAACAAAATTAGTGTAAAAACCATAAAAGTACAGAAAAATCAAATTTTAAAAAATTATGGTTTAAAATGATCTTACAGAGCTATCACAAACAAAAGGCCTTAAAAGAACAATAATCCTACCTTCACAAAACACGTCTTCATGTCAAATAAGTAGTATAATCAAGATCAATATTTAATTTTTAAAAGCTGAGAAAATACTAGTAACACATCATAAAGAACATTTTTTTAAATATACAAGTTCTCAGAGATCCATCATAAATCTCACTGATTAAGCCAGATAAAAAGATAGAGAGCTTTAGGCTACTTTATTTATTTATTTATTTATTTATTTATTTGGTACAGGGCCTTGCCATGCAGCTTGGACTCCTGTCTCAGCCTCCCCATCACTGGAATTACAGGCATATACCACCACGCCTGGTTTTAGTAACCTGCATGGCGAGCAGTACCAGGGATTGAACCTGGGTCCTTGTACTTGCCAGGCAGGCACTTGGGCCACTCAGCTATCTTTCCAGCCCAAAGCTACATTTTCTTAACCTCTGGACTGTTGACATTTTGAACTATTTAACAGGGGAATGCCTGTGCATGCTATCTGGAGGCCACTGGTAACGGCACTCCATTAGAGCAATCAAAACCCTTTTCAGATATAGGTATTGCAAAATGTCTTCTGGGGTTCAAGTGGCCTCAAGCTTGGTGGCGCACGCTTGTAATCCCAGCACTCGGGAGGCTGAGGCAGGAGGATTGGTGCGAGTTCGAGACCAGCCTGGGCTACAAAAGTGAGCTCAGGACCAGCCTCAACTGCATAGCGAGACCCTGTCTCAAAAAGACAAAAAAAAAAAAAAAAAAAAAAAAGAGATCCCTATCCTCAACTGTGATGAAACAAATACAAAATTTTAAGAATAACTTATTCTCTAATTAGATTTGTTACCAAATATTTTTGTTTGCCAACATATTGGATTAGCAAATCTCATTCGTCATTTTGGGTGTCCAACCTTTTTAAAGGCAAGTCTGTCTGTCTATCTATGTATCTATTTATCTATCTATCTAGCTAGCTAGCTATATAGCTATCAAAATTTAAAAGACATTTTCTTTTTTTTTTTGTCTTTTTGAGACAGGGTCTTGCTATGCAGTTGAGGCTGGCCTTGGGCTCACTTTTGTAGCCCAGGCTGGTCTCGAACTCGCACCAATCCTCCTACCTCAGCCTCCCGAGTGCTGGGATTACAGGTGTGAGCCACCACGTCCGGCTTAAAAGATATTTTCTTTGATCCAACAATTTCAACAGCAGAAATTTAGCTCAAAGATATAGTCACAAACATATAAACAGGTGAATACAAAGATAATCATGGAAGCAAAGACAGTAACACAAAACCTGAAAGAAATGGTATCTCACAAAAGGAGACAAGTTAGGTAAATAATGGTATATCCATGTAGTCACAGATTATGCAACAATTAAAAATAAACTGGGCCTGGTGACACCTGCCTGCAATCCCAGCACTTTAGCAGTGGAAATTCCAGCTTATGCAGGGTATATCAATGGTTTTGTAAGATCCTGTTTCAAAGTTAATGTTGCAAAAGTCTGGGGATGTAGCTCAGTGTGAAGGCCCTAAGTTTAATTCCCAGAACTTGGAAGGAAACAAAAGAAAGAAGAATATGTATATGTACTGCAAATGTATGTAGTGTATATCCCAAGAAAAAGGTTGAAGTGGAATCTTGCACTGTTTTTAACATGTGTCTCTCCATTTACACAATACACTTATAAGTATATATAATAAAAAAACATGAAAGTAACTGGGGATATGGATTTTAAGGGTGAGGAAACTCACTTTTTACTTTATGCCCTTTTGAAATGTCTTTTAGCTATATGCACAGTTCAAGCTAATTACGGACAAGACCTGCATGTAGTTGGACATCCAAACTTCCCCACCCTCCCACTGCTGTTGAGACAAGGGCTTCTGGCATTGACCTGTATCCCTGCCCCAACTTTCAGGTTTTTGAGACATCTTGCTAAGTCCCTACATTTCTTAGGCTGGAGTTGAACTTGCAGTTCACCTGCCTCAGCTTCCCAGAGTCAGACGGGCAGCAACCACCAGACCCGGCTTGGACAGACAACTTTACACAGAAAAAAAAAAAAAAAAAAAAAGAGTAGAATGGCAGTTGCTAGGGTCTGAAGGTTAGAGGAAATTGGGAGACATTGTTTCACAGGATAGTTTCAGTTTTACAAGAAAGTTGTAGGGGTTGGCTACGATGTGACTATACCTGACACTCTAAGCTACACTTAAACACCTTTAAGGTAGCAAATTTTAGGTTATGTGTACTTTGCTACACTTAAAAAAAAAATCGTAAGTGGACAAAGTTCTTCCTTAAAAATACACGTTTTCCCATATTTTAGGGACAGTTCAATTTGTTACTAATTAGAAAATCACTTCCAAAAGACACTATCATTTTGTTACGCTACAACGAATCATTCAGATCTAGTGGAACACTGAGGTTCCCATGTGTCCCAGTGACCTTTCACCTAGAATTCGCACTCTTGGCGCCAGAGGAGCAGCGAACGCCAGAGCAGAGATCAGGCTACCAGGGGGAGCTGCAGGGAAATCTACTCTTGACGAATTATCTGTGGTCGAGCTTTCTACACTGCTGCTCTCCTGATTACACCATTAACACAACTTGGAGTTACTTTTCATGCCACGCAGCAGATCCACAGCACACACAAGGTCCAGCGTGGACCCAGGTTCCTCAGCGCGCTGCTCCTGCCTCCATGACCCTCCCTTCTTCGCTGATCTGTCCCCACCGAACCGCGCACTCCATCCTGCGGGGTCTCGCACCCAGCCTCTTACCCAGTGTTGGGCAGCATGACTTCTCCGGATCACAGGACTTACAACTGCAGCAGTGGTGACGGCGGATTGGGGAAGAGTGGACGCAAACCTTCCCTCCCGTGGCCCCGCCCTGGGCCCCGCCCCCGGGCCCGCCCCCACCCCAGGCCCGCGAGGGAATGGACTCTCGCAGAAGCCAGAGAGCCGAGTGCGCCTGCGCACACTGTGGTCCCCGGCGCTGGGCGTGTTTGCCTCGTGGTCTCTTACGGAGCCCTGGAAACCTGCTCTGCGCAAGCGCTATGAAAGGCACCTCGGCCCCGCCCCTCTGCCCAAACCTACGAGAACAATCGGTCACCTCTCTGCGTCTATTACTTTGGGAGCGTCAGTCGCTACCTTTGCCTTTTCCCCGGCCGCTCAGGATGTGCTGCAGCGCCAGACGCAGGGAGAGTATTGCACTAGAAGCCCTGATCGCCAAGGACTGACCTGGGGGTTGTCTTCGCCGTCCATAGCCCACCTCGTCCTGCAGGCGCCTGTCTCAGCCCACCTTCTACAGAAATGCGCTCCATGCCGGGGGCCTGTCTGGGTCCCGTTCATTCTCTCACTCAGTCCGGCCGGTGGTGAGGGTGCAGTGCGTGGAAGAGAGATCTTTGCAAAAATCTCGCTAGCGAATTGATAGTAAACGTCAACAAGTACTGGAAAAGAAAATTACTCTTGGAATAGGTGTCGTTATAAGGTCAACTCTGGGATTTGATAGCACTTTGGGAAGTATAACCTTCATATAACAGCTAAACGAACTAAGCACTGACATATTTGAAGTGGAGAAGTTGATTTTACATTTTGTAGAGGCATAGTAAGGAGATTGTTATGTGAAACTAAGGAAATATTAGAACTAGCTTGTTATAACAGTGGTGGTGGGGTTTATACTGTTCAGTTCATTGTGTGCCCTAATTTACATACATAGCTGCTCATCCCCTGTAGGTATTTAAATTTGTGGTTCTCGGTAAAGTCCTTAAAGATTCTGGAAGAATTTACTTGTTCAACAAATACTGTGCTTTGGTCACTTGAGATACAGAAAAGCAAAGACAAAATTGTTGTGCTTATATGGAAATATGATGACTAACTCATGTGACTTTCAGACAACATAAATACCGTTTTAGAAAGCATTGAGAGAAACTCTTCATTAGGAAAGAAAGCAAAATGTTACTCTCCACTCACTGTAGGGAGCTTTTTTCTCACTTATGAGTGGCCTTTATAGAAGGTAAATTTATTCCTAAATTAGTCATTCTAGTAGGCAAATTTAGATCTATTGAATTTAATATTATGAATAATATGTGATTTGGAGTTACCATTACCAGATTCTATACTATTACCTTGATTTTTTTTTCTTTTTTTTTAATGAACAGAATAGGTTTACTGGGGGAAAGAAAGGTCCTGAGAAAAGAACAGGAAGGGGGGACCTGAGTGGGTTGTCCCTGGGATTTTTTTTTTTATGCTTGATTACTCTAACATTTGGATTAATAAAAGAGATGGGGAGGAAGAAGTGGACTTGGAAACATAGTTAGGTCTGCATTTTAGAAGATGAACAATTTCAGCTTAGCACACTTTAGGAAGAATACTTCTGGCTGCAATATGAAGAATAGCCTGGATGTAAAGGGAAACACAGGGCCAGAGGAGATAGCTCAGTGGCTTAAGCACCTGCCTGACAAAAACAAGGCCTTGAGTTTGATCCCTGGTATTAAGAGGGGGGAACCACTTTGTCTATCTAGATGGAGATACATAAATTGACAATAATGTAATGAGAAAAGCAGTAGATAGTTAATAAACACTAAACTGCATGGAGATACTTCAAAGAATCAACAACCAGGATCTAATCTTTTTGAAAAGTTTCTGCATGTCAAAAGAAATCACCAACAGTAAAAAGAAAACCCACAAATTGGGAAAAAATTTTAGCCAACTGTCCCTCAAACAAAAGACTTCTACCTAGAATATACAAAGAATTTTTTTAAATCAGGCCCCTAAAATTCAAAGTCCCAATTTAAAAATTGGGCATCTGAGATAAATATACAATTCTCAGATGAAGAAACACAAAGGGCCAATGAATATTTGAAGAAACGTTCAATGTCATCAGTCATTTAAGAAATGCAAACTAAGACAACACTGAGAGTCCATCTCACCAAGGAAGAATGCTAGTATTGAAAAGTCAATCAAGTGGACAGGCCCAGTTTGGGACCCAGGGAGGATGCTGACTGAATTCCTTGCAGAGAGGCTAGGGAGAACCAGTGAGCTAAACCAGCAGCAGAGCATCTGGCCAGCCAGACATAGCAGGTTCACTTCCACAGGCTGCAGCAGGAAGAAGTTGAGCACGACAGCTAGACCTAGGCCAGGCCCAGCTGGTCAAGTTTGAGTTCAGATCCTGACCCTGTGAGCTGAGGCATATGGCTTGGCCCAGTGGATCCTGAACTTAGACCAAAATCTATAAGAGCATCCTCTGGAGATTGAGCTGGCACAAGAATCTCTCACACAGAAGAAATGCTTAAAAAACAGACTATGCAGAGTGGCTCTGACCACAGTGATACAGCTACTATCAAACTTTCACAAAAAAGTGTCACAGAAATAAAGAATTCTCTCTGAAATATAAAATGACAAAGAGAAGGACCAAAATTCATTCTCAGACCCCAAACCCACCTAGAGCAAATGCGGGATACCCTACAATGGAAGAAATTGGAAGTCCCAAACCTGAAATATCTAAAATAATAGCATCTGAAGTAAAGAAACAAATGTAGAAGGGTATAAAGGAAATCAGGTCAGAAGTAATCTCCCAAGTAAAAAAGGAAATGATACTTATAATGAATTACTGTTTCCAAAGAAGACACTGATTAAAAAAAAAAAAAGAATAGAAAAATGATGGAAACCTTGAATGAGCAATATAGAAAAGAAATAGAATGCATGAAGCAGATTCAAAGAGATATTCAGGAGATTAAAAACTCAAAAGTCGGGTTCAGTGAGATAGCTCAGTGTAAAGCACCTGCTTAGGCAAGCTTAGAAAACCACAGGGGCTGTGGTTTGATCCCCAGGACCACATGCTGTGCCAGCCCCACCCCCAGGGCAGGCTGAGCCAGCCGTAACAAAGTATTTATAATTTAAAAAAAAAAAAACTCAAAAGTTGGCAAAATCATCTGAGTGAAAGTGAACACAGTCCATCAGACCTGAAAGACACTGTTGCAGCTAGTGAACAGATATGCAAAGTTCTCTTAAAAAAACAAGAATCCAGGAAATAATCCAGCTGCTCCAAGATGATGCAAAGATGAACAATATAAGACAAATAGGCATCAGTGAGAAAGGAGTCAATGCAAATGATATAAAAAGTATGAGCAGAACTAATAGCAGAAAATTTCCCAAATATGGGGAAACAATCTCACATTCAGGTTACTGAGGCACATAGAATGTCAAATAATCCCAACCCCATTAAAACAACAGCCAGGCATATAATAATCAAGAACCCAGAAAATTCAGCACAAGAACGGCATACTAAAAGCTGCTAAAGGAAAGAAACATTACATTTAAAGGGAATCCCATCAGAATAATGGCCAATTTCTCTTCACAAAAGATCAAGTCAAGATGAGCATGGAGCAAAGAACTTCAGGTCTTATAAGAAATAAATTCCAGGACTCGCAAGATGGCTTAGCAGTCTAAAGCGCCTGATTAGGCAATTTTAGGCAACCACAGGAACCATGGTTCAATCCCTGCAACCACATGCTGTGCCAGCATATATATATATTTGGAGAGAGAGAGAGAAAAATTAAATTCCAACCCAGACTCTGATATATCCTGCAAAACTCTCAAGTTTAATGCAGAAATGAAGTGCTTCCATTGCAGGGATCTGTTGACCTTGTTGCGAATGGTTCAGCCCTGGGGAGACACAGTGGTAGGAATGAGAAAGATAGAAAATAAGACAAATAGCTGGGCTAGGTGGTCACCAGTCTGCCTGATAGGCAAGACTAACTCAACTCACACAAGTGATCCTTTATTTATACTTCTGCAGAGTTTGTATCACATGACACAAGGCTGTCCAATGACCAATAGCTGACCTGAACCAGACAGGCTGTTTTTCTCAACAGGATGTTTTTCTCAGCACTGGGGTAGCTTTCTGCTCCCAGTCCCACCTACACACACTTGATCAATTTTCTGGCTTCCTGCAGCTCCCAACATTCCATAACAAAGAACAAGTAAAAAAATTCATAATGACCAAGTACTAAAAGATACTGTAGGAAGGGATCAAAGTGATCATAACCCTGAGAATGAGAACAGAAAAAACACATCAAATAAGACAAACAAACAATGGGGAAAAGTAGGTAACCAACAGCAGAAAAATAACATGTCAAACATAAGTTAATACATATAAATTATAACCATCAATGTAAATGAACTCAATTCACCAATTAAAAGAAATAGACTGGCAGGGTGGATTAAGAAACAAAATCCAATCATATGCTATATATAAGCAACACATCTAACTCATAAAGTAATTCACAGGCTGAAAGTCAGAGGATGGAAAACAATATCATACATGTCCTGGGACCTCAGAAAAAATCAGGGGTAGCAATCCTGTTCACATACAATCTGAACTCTAAACCAAAACTCATTAAATGGAATAAAGCCACTACCTACTGGTTAGAGGTAAAATACAAGAGGAGGAGATAACAGTCATAAATATGTTTGCACCAAATACAGGAGCACCTGACTATATAAGATAACTATAATGAATAGGTAAAAGCTAATATCCAGAACCACAATATTAATAGGAGACCTTAACACCCCCTTATGCCTAAAAGACAGGTTAAGTAGACAAAAGATTAGCAAAGAGGTAGGAGAATGGAAGCAGACCTTTGAACATACAGACTTAGTACATATACAGAGTGTTCCACCTAACAGCATCTGAATATACACTCTTTTCAGCTGCACATAGGATGTTTTCTAAAATAGACCACATAGTAGTAGGTCATGCCTAAGTATATGCAATAAAACAAAAATCCCATGCCTATTATCTGACCACAGTGCAATGAAACTGGAAATAAATGACATAAGAAACCACAAACCCCCATAAACATGGAAATTAAGTAACACCCTCCACAGCAACCAATGAGGTAGAGATGAAAATAAACAGTATATACAATACAATGAAAATTCAAGCACAACTTATTGGAGTTGGTGGGATGCAATGAAAGCAGTTCTCAGGGGGAAATTTATAGCAGTGAACTCACATATTAGTTAAACAGAAAAGAGCAAATACTCTAATGCTCCATCTCAAATGTCTAGAAAAAGAAAAGCAAGCCAAGCCCAAAGCCAAGTATGGGAGAAAATCATAAATATTAGAGCAGAAATTAATGTAATTGAGACAAAGAATTAATGAATCAAAAAGCTGATTCTTTGAAAGATTAAATGAAATTGATAAAACCCTAGCTAACCTCATCAAAAAGAGGAAAGAAAAAATTAAACTCAAGCAATAAGGAATAAAAAGGGTGAAATCAGTACAGATCCTATAGAAATTGAGAGGATCATCAACAGCTACTTCAAAATCTTTACTCTCACAGAATTGAAAACACAGAAGAAATGGAGAGATTCCTAGATAGGTACAAATTACCATAACTGAATCAAGAAGATATAAAAACTCTGAATAACCCAATGTTAGCCAATTAAGTTGAAAACGTAATAAAACCTTGCCACCAAAGAAAAGCCCTGGTCCTGATGGACTCACAGCAGAATTCTACAAGAAATTTATGAAAGATAGGGGCCAGACAGATAGCTCAGTAGATTAAAGTGCCTGCTTAGGCAGATGCAGGGATCAGAGTTTAATTCTTGATGTGCCTTGCTGCACCCCCTTCCCCCACCGAGGGCATGCTGAAACAGCAATCAAGTCTGGGTATCGTGGGACATGCCTGTAATCTGAGTGCTTTGGAGGCTAAAGACAGATCACTACGAGCTCAATCTGTGTAGTGAGCCCCTATAGACCTTGTTCTAAATACAGTTTTTAATAAAGAAACTTACAGAAGATGCAATCTCAATACTCCTCAAACTCTTCAATGAAATTGAAAAGGAAGCAATACTCCCAAATCTTTCATGGAGGCAAGTATTATACTGATACCAAAACCAGAGAAAGATTTAACCAAAAAGAAAGAGAGCTAAAGGCCAATCTCCTTCATAAATACAGATGCAAAAATCCTCAATAAAATCCTAACAAGTAGAATACAGCAAATCATCAAGAAGATTATACACCATGACCCAATACAGTTCACCTCAGGATGCAAGGATGGTTCAATATATGCAAATCTATGCATGTAATACACTATATCAATAGAGCCAAATTTAAAAAATCACATGACCAGCTCAACTGATGCAGAAAAGACTTTTGACAAAGTCCAACACTTGTTCATGATCAAAGCCCTACAGAAAATTGGAATAGATGGCCTCTATTTTAATCTCATAAAAGCCATCTATGATAATCCAACAGCTAACATAATTCTAAATAGGGAAAAACTGAAATCTTTACTCTCAAATCAGGTACAAGACAAATCACCACTCCTATTCAATATAGTTCTAAAATCATTAGCTAGAGCCATAAGACAAGAGAGAAATAAAAGGAATACAAATGGGAAAAGAACAAGTTAAACTATTATTATTCACAAATGACATGATACTATACTTAGAAGACCCAGAAAACTCCACCAAGAAGTTCCTAGCATTGATAAACAAATTAAGTAGCATAGCAGGATACAAAGTCAATGCCCAAAAGTCAATAGCTTCCCTCTACACAGATAACAAACACACTGAGAGAGAAATCAGAGAAATGATACCCTTCACAATAGCACCCAAAATAATGAAATACCTAGGTATTAATCTAAGGAAGAAAAGATCTACTCGATGAAAATTATAGTACTCTGGAAAAAGAAACCATAGATTTCAGAAAATGGAAAGATATTCCCTGCTCGTGGGTAGGAAGAGCCAACATTGTGAAAATGGCCATACTTTCAAAAGTATTATACAGATTCAATGCAGTTCCTATCTATTGTAGTGATATAGAGATAAGATTGAAGACCAGTTGGTGTCCCTAGAAGTGGTGAATTATAGACAGAACCCAGGAGGGCCTGCCTTCTGTTGCTCGGGATTCTCAGAAAGCTGAGGCCTTGAAGCTTCAGGGAGGAGCTCCGCCTGTGGGTACACTGTCCTTGAATTATAGACAGAGCCCAGGGAGGGCTGCCTTCTGTTGCCTGAGATTCCTGGAAAGCTGGGGCTCAAGGTTGTGGATGGCAGCTCTTCCCATGGATACCCTGTTCCTTGTTTATCTGCTACATGACACCAATGGCTGCCTCCTCCCCTGCTTAAAGTATTATTTGTTAGCATATGCGTGAGCTACATGTCTGTTAGTATTAGCATGAGCTATGTGCCTGGACATGTCTGGAATATTCTGTCTATTAAAGTAGTGACGTATACTCCTTAGCCATTTTTTTAATGCTAAATAAAAAGAAGAGCCTTCTAAGGCTCTGGGCTCACTGAGGAAGAGAAATCTCAGTGGGTCCTCTGAAGCTACATTCATCAGGTCTTCTCATAGTTTCTTTCAGCACCGGACCAATAATCGTACAACACCTACCAAAATACCATGGACATACTTCACAGATCTAGAGAAAATATTCCTAAAATTTATTTGGAACCAGAAAAGATCTAGAATAGCTAAGGCAATCCTAGGCAACAGAGACAAGGCAGGAGGCATTACAATTCCAGATTTGAAAGTATACTAAAGGCTTGGGAGATAGCTCCATGGTACAAGTGCTTGCCTGGCAATTGCAAGGTTGTGAATTTGAACCCCAGTTCCATAAAAAAATAAAAATATAAATAAAAAGCTACTGTGACAAAACAAGCATGCACTAGCAAAAAAAAAAAAAAAAAATCAAGACAGACATGAGGATCAGTGCAACAGATTAGAAGATACAGATACAACTACAAGCACACTCAACCAACTTATCTTTGACAAAGGTGTCAAACATGTTTCCTCGAAAAAGGTAGCCTCTTTAACAAATGGTGCTGGAAAAATTGGCTCTTCACTGGACCCAAGTCTATCTCCATGCACTAAACTAAAGTCAAAATGGATTAAAGATCTAAATATCAAAACAGAATTGCTAAATCTCCTGGAAAAGAAAGTAAGTGGGAATCGTGACATCATAGGGATAGGCAAACAGTTCATAAACAAAAATCAAACTGCACAAGAAATATTTCAAGGAACCATCAACTGGGACCTCCTCTTATTGAGAAGTTTCTGCATATCGAAAGAGATCACCAATGGAGTGAAAAGCCAACCCACAAGTTTAGAAAAAAATCTTAAACAATAATCCCTCAGACAAAGGTCTTCTGTTTAGAACATATAAAGAACTAAAAAAAAATTAGGACTCCTAAATTTAAAGACCAAATCCAAAAACGGGCATTTGAGATGAATAATACACACTTCTCAGAGGAAGAAATACAAAAGGCAAATAAGTACCTGAAAAAATGCTCCACATCACTGGCCATTTGAGAAATGAAAATTGGGGGCTGAGGAGATACCTCAGTGGAATAAGTGCTTGTGTGGCAAGCACAAGGTCCTCAGCTTGATCTCTAGTACCACCAAAATGAAATGAAATGAAATGAAATTAAATGAAGTGAAATGAAAATCTTTTCCAGAAAGTGGTAAGAATGAAGAAACAAGTGTGTTCAAAGGGAGTGGGAGTATTTAGGACCGGGAGTATAGTTCAGCGGGGCAGTGCTTGCCTGGTAAGCACGATGTCCTGAGTTCTATTCCCAGTACAAAAAAAAAAAAAGAAGATAAAAACAGCGTGAGAGAAATGGAAATTTAAAAAACACTGAGATACCATTTCACCGCAGAATGATTATCATAAAGAAATCAACTAATAACAAGTGGTGGGCTGGGGAGATATCTCTATGGCACAAGTGCCTACCTGGCAACTTCAAGGTCGCAAAGAAAAAAAAAAAGCACAAGTGCTGGAGAGGCTCTGGGAAAAAAAGAACATTTCTCCATTGCTGGTGGGAATGTAAACTGATACAACCACTATGGAAATCAGTGTGGAGACTCCTCAAAAAATGAGGACTAGAAATCCCATTCAATCCAGTTATTCTCCTTCTGGAAATTTTCCCAAAAGAACTGAAAACATCATACCACAGTAGTATATGTGCATTTATGTTTATAGCAGCACAATTTGTGATAATGAAATCTTGGAAACAACCAAAACGTGCATCAGTTGAGGAATGGAGTATACTCAGCTATAAAAAAAGATTTGAAACCTTCATAGGTAAGTGGATGCAACTAGAGGCTATGCTTACAAGTGAAATAAACCAGGCCTACATGTGTAAATGTCATATTGTGTCCCTAATGTAAGAACTTGAAAGAAGAAATAAACCTGAAAAGTATAACAGATACAGTAAAATGCAAAGAAACAGAACTTAAGGATTAAACAATGAAGAGGAAAGAAAGGAGAAAAGATAGGGGGAAAGGTAGGGGGAAAAACATGCAAATATATATACAGGATGGCTGAGATGATTATACTAAGACTTTTCATCCATTTCCTGAAAATAGCAGTTAATGTGTAGGATTTCATCTTCACTAATTCTGCAAACTGATATCTGTGAACTAAGAAACTACATAGAGCACAGTGATGTGTAATATAAAAGCCATGCTTGAATACTTGTCATCTTGGTCTTCTAAATGTGTACCATTCCTAATGTTATATCAATTATTCTCTTTCAAATAAATTCTTTTTAGAAAGGTAATAAAAGAAAAAAAAGAGACAAAAAAAATTTAAAATTTCTTGAAAGCAAGCAGTAACATACAGTTTTAGGTCCATCTTTCATAACTATATCTGTTTATCTGAACAACAAATTTGATGACAAAAATAGATATTATATCAACTATTGTCAATCAGCTATTTTTGTTTTGAAAATCTTCAACATATGTATTACTGTATGTTACCCTGTTTATGTATTTGTTTCTGATCTTTGTTCTTGCTTTTTTTTTGGTGGGACTGGGTTTGAACTCACAATCTTTCACTTGCCAGGCAGGCACTTGTGCCACGGAGCTATCTCTCCAGCCCTGTTCTTGCTTTTGTTTTTACTTTTCCAAATAAAATAAAATTATAATAAAAAATAAAAATGAAAAAGAAGCCAATCAGTAGCAAATGAAGGGGCTATAGGAGAAAAGGAACTCTTCTCCACTGCTAATGGGAGTGCAGACTGGTATAACCACTGTGAAAATTGTGTGGAGATTCCTCAAAAGCCTGTAATTTGGTCAGGGGGCAAAAAAAGAAAAAACTAGGATTGGAGGTCCTATTCAAGCCATCTATTCCCCTCCTAGGTATTTAGTCAAAAGAACTGAAAACATACCTCAGTGATATATGTATACCCATGTTTACAACAGTTCAATTTGTCATAGCTAAATCTTAAAAATCTATATGCCCATGAACTGAGGAACAGATTTTAAAAAGATGATTTTTTTTTTTTTTTTTTTTTTTTTTGCGGGACTGGGGTTTGAACTCACAACCTTGCACTTGCCAGGAGCTATCTCCCCACCCTCCCCCAATTTTTATATAATGCACTATTATTCAGCTATTAGATACACCTAGTACACCATGCTGGCCCCTCCTCCGGGACACACTGAGATGGTGACTAAGACTGGGTGTGGTGGTGTGCACCTGTAATCCCAGAACCTGTAATCTGGGGAAGCTGAAAACAAGAGGATGACTGTGAATCCAATCTGAGTAGTGAGACCCTGTAGACCCTGTACTAAACATGTTTTTTTTTTTTTAAAGGATAAACTCGAGATACAACTTGAGACCAGACTCATAAGTGACACAAGTGAGACCTACCACATGTGTGAACATCAGATTATTTCCCTAATGTAAGAACCTGAAGAAATAAATAGGATCTGAAAGGTACAATGGATACTGTGAAAGGGAAAGAAACTGGCCAAAGGGAAGGAACAATTAGGATAAGGAGAAAACAGAAGAAGGGAAAAAGTATGTATACACATAGGCTAGCTTGGATAATGTATTAGTTACTCTTCTATCATTGCTGGGACAAATACCCAACACTCAAAATGAAGAAAGGAAGGGCTTATTTAGCTCACAGTTACTGGAGGTTTCAGTCCATACTTGGCTGGATCCAAGGCAGAGAGACACATGGCAGAGAACAGCAGTTCATGGCAGCAGCACAGCAACAAAATGGTGATAGAGGCAACCAATCAGGGCAGCAGAGCAATAACCCAAGTCTGTCTGTCTCTTTTTTTTTTTTTTTTTTTTTGTGGGACCAGGGTTCAAACTCACGACCTTGCACTTGCCCAGCAGGCACTTGTGCCTCGGAGCTATCTCCCCAGCCCCTGTCTGTCTCTTTTTTATTTTATTTTTTATTTAATAAAATGAAGCTACATTTATTTTTTATTTATGTTATGGCCAGCTCATCCTGTCCTGGGGGTGGGGCTGGTGCAGCATGTGATGCCAGGGATGGAACCAAGGTCCCTGTGGTTGCCTAACTTGCCTAAGCAGATGCTTTAGACCACTGAGCTATCTCCCTGGCCCCCTCTATTTCTCTTTATATTACATTCAGGCTCTCTGCCTCAGCCTATCTGCCTTAGGCCACACCCATAATCCCAGAAGTACTCAGACCCATAATCCCATCAATACTAAAACACATAATCCCAGTGGATCATGAGTCAAGTTTCAAACTCTAGAAGTCCCCACCCCATGATTGCATGAGGCTTTGGGGAGACAATTAGACATAAATCATAACAGATAATTAACAACTATTGATTTCCTATCATTTTGTTTAGTGAAATTCTGTATCATTTGTAATTTTTTTACTATTTTTTGTATTCTCTTTTATAAAACAATTACATTTTAATAAAAAATAAACATCTGACATTCTAAAAATGAAAATTAGTAGATAATATGATTTATAAAGAATAGTAGGAATTTAAGGAAAACCCAGCAGTTTCAATGATTTGGTGTGGAGAAAGAGAGTGTAGATAGTGTCAGAGATGACTGCAGGTTTCTGGTATGCCTGGGAGGATGGTTTCCCAAAAGGTAAAATCAGAACAGGAATCCTTGGCAGACCACTGTCATCCCCCTCCAAACCCACTTAGACTTTCATCCATAGTAATGCATTTAGCTATGTTACTCTTGCATTGAAGTACAGTCATGAGATTAAGTTCTTGTCAGTGGAATAGCAGTAGAAGTGAGTTTGACAGGTTCTGTATCACTAAAAAGACCATTGCTTGTCTCCATGTTCTTTCCTTCATTCTTCTCATGATCTCAGCAAGGATGTGGCCTCAGTCTTTATGCACTGGTCTAGCATGCGAAAAACCCTGGTTTCAATTTCAAGAACAAACGAACAAAAACAAAGAGTCTAGATACAAACCTATGGCCAACTGATTTTCAACAAGCTTGCCACCATCACTGTTTGAGCAAGTAAGTCTAATATCTGGATATCTGTCTGTAAAGGAATGAAGCTGGACTCTTATACTTGATATAAAAATTAACACAAAATGGATCATAGAACGAAATGTCAAGATAAACCTTCACATCATGTATAATGGTGCATGCCTGTAATCCTAGCAGTATGGAAGACTAAGATTAGGAATTCAAGCCCAGCCTGAGAAATTAAATGATTTAAACCCTGTCTCAAAGAAAAAAAGAGTAGGTAATGTAGCTTAATAGAAAGACTCCAAGTTCAATCTTTATTATGGAGAAAAAGAAAAGACAAATCTTCTCAATTTTGGATTTAGCAATGGGTTCCTATGTGATGCCAAAAGCCCCCCCCTAAAAAAAAAGTAAAAACAAAAGACAAATTGGACTTTGGCAGAATTAAAACTTTTGTGCATCAAAGGACATTATCAAGAAAGTAAAAAAATAATCTGTACAGCCGGGCGTGGTGGCACACGCCTGTAATCCCAGCACTTGGGAGGCTGAGGCAGGAGGATTGGTGCGAGTTTGAGACCAGCCTGGGCTACAAAAGTGAGCTCAAGGCCAGCCTGAACTGCATAGCGAGACCCTGCCTCAAAAAGACAAAAAAAAAAAAAAAAAAAATAATAATAATAATAATCTGTACAATAGAAGGAAAGATGAATATGATAGAGGTCAAATATGCAGTATATATAGAACTTTTCAACACAGCAATAGAAAGATAACCCAAGTAAAAAATGGGCAAGGAAGGGTTGGGGAGACAGCTCAGTGGCCTAAGTGCCTGCCTGGAAAGTTCAAGAACCTGGGCTTTGCCAGACGTGGTGGTGCATGCCTATAATCCCAGCACTTGGGAGGCTGAGGCAGGAGGATTGGTGCAAGTTCAAGACCAGCCTGGGATGCAATAGTGAGCTCAAAGCCAGCCTGAATGGCACAATGAGACCCTGTCTCAAAAAGACAAATAAAAAATATAAATAAATAAATAAATAAATAAATAAATAGAACCTGGGCTTGATCTTGGATATCAAGTGCTCTGCTGGGCACAGAAACTGGGTGTGGTGAGACACACCAATAATCCCAGCACTGGGGAAGCTGAGACAGGAGGATCTCAGTTTCATAGCAAGACCCTGTACTAAATAAATAAATAAATAAATAAATAAATAAATAATTTTTTAAAATGAGCAAGGAGTGCATTATTTCAACTACTTGTAGTGTGAGGCAGGAGGACCATATGAGTCTAGGAGTACAGGACCAGCCTGGGCAAGCAATGAGTCCTGTCTCAAAAATAAATAAATAAATAAATAACAAAGTAAAACATCTGAATAGATACTTCACAAACAAATGAACAAAAAAGACATGTTAACAGCCAAATATCAGCCGGGTGTGGTGGCACACACCTATAATTGTTGTAGGCAGCTGAATTAGATAGAAATATTATAGGCAGTCAGACAGGGCCAGGCCCTCAAGGAGACAAGATAGAAGACAAAGTGGCTATACAGCTTTGCAAGAGGCAGACACTCCCAGCTCTGGGCCAGACCTCAAGACAAAAGAAGAAACAAATATAGCCACATACTTCCCTAGAAATGTGCATCAGGGACTGATATTCTAAATAGGTATCAATCACCTTAAAAGAGCCTAAATGAGTCAGTAACCCAACCCCCAACCAGAAAAGACCCTATTCCATATTCATGCCCGCTTGCTACATGACTCCCTTCCCCATTTGGTACTGGCTTTAATTAATTTTACCTGAACAATGGTGCTTGTAACCTCATTGGTTGACTATAGTTTTGTTCCCTCTCATGCCCACCTAAGCGAGTTTCCATGGTTTCCACCTTAGACCCACCCCACCGCATGGTTTTACACTATAAAAGTCCTTGGAAGAGACAGCTTCCTGAGGACACCCACTCAGGACCCCCCTCCTGTCCCTCTCTCAGACAGGAACTTTCTTTCCCTCAATAAATATGTTCTGCTCATTACCTCCATTTGTTCCTAAAATTCATTCTTCAGTTTTAGAGAACACGAACTTGTCCCAGGTACTTTTCGAGTTGGGAAATCAGTTTTCCCTATATTATTTGGAGGTTCCCTATTGGAGGTCATCCACCCAAGATTAGTTTTTTCTTCCTGCATCATAATCTCAGCACTTAGGAGGCTGAGGCAGGAAGATCGATGTGAGTTTGAGACCAGCCTAGACTTCAAAGTTGAGCTCAAGGCCAGCCTCAACTGCATAGTAAGACTCCGTCTCAAAAAGACCGAAAAAAAAAAAAAAATCACATGCAAAAGCAATTAATAGCATTACTTACTGAGGATCTGCAAATCAAGACCATGAGGACTCCATGAAAAACTGAAGCAGAAAGACCATAAATTTAAGCCAAGCATAGACAACTTAGCACTTAGCTAGACTTTATCTCAAAAAAAAAAAAAAAATCAAAAGGGCTGGGTGTGTGTATCTAATGCAAAGGTTCTTGATTTAATTTCCAATACTAAAAGACAAAACCACAATGTGATTCTACCTTATACTCACTAGCATGGTTACAGAAGGCTGAGAAAAACAAGTGTTGACCTGGATATGGAGACATTGTTTATGTTACTGGAGGAAATGTAAAATGGTGTGTCAGCTTTAGAAAACAGTTTGATCACTTCTCAAGTTAAACATAGACACTGGCTACTGGCCATCCCGGAGCAGTACACGCGGCAGGTACTGTACCTACCCAAGGGAACTAAAAAACAGATGCTCAAAATAACCACCAGATGGCACTGTTATTTTAAAATTCAAATTTCATAACATACCAAAACATTTATTAATAATGATATAAAAGAGAATACATACATTTAAAGTTCCTTTACTACTAAATTATTCTGGATAATCTAAAATTCCTTTGTGTAGACTATAGTCAACAAATCTGCAGATTTCTAAATTATGCATTTCAGAAAATTGGTTGAGTACAACTCACAACTTTGTTATCAAACCCAGTCTGCAAGTAGTTTACTATTCTATTTAAATCTAATCTGTCAGCCGGGCGTGGTGGCGCATGCCTGTAATCCCAGCACTTGGGAGGCTGAGGCAGGAGGATCGGTGAGAGTTTGAGACCAGCCTGGGCTTCCAAAATGAGCTCAAGGCCAGCCTGAACCTTACAGCGAGACCCTGTCTCAAAAAGACAAAAAAAAAAAAAAAAAAAAAAATCTAATCTGTCTTTTTCTTAAAAGTTTATTGTAATCTATGATAATACACACAACTAATGATTCATTGGTAGATTGTAACTTCCTGATCCATTAGCAGTTTGAAAAAAAAAACCAAAAAACACTGCTAAACCAGGTGTGGTAGCACATGCATGTAATCCCAGCACTGGGGACGCTGTGACAGCAGGATCACTACGAATCTGGGATAGGTAGTGAGACCCTATACCAAGTAAGTAAGTAAGTAAATAAATAAAAAAATAAAATGGTAGATAAAAGTTAAAAGACCAGAAAACAGGCTTTTAGTAGCATCACTACTGGCCACTATGACTTTTCAACTTACCTTTTAATATGTTTTAGGCTTCTTCAGTCAAATATAATTAATAGTCCGATGCCAACAATAGAGTATGACCAAGAACATACACCTTCAGTGGCTTTGGGAACGTTAAGAATCTCTTAAAAACATCCATTTCCTTCACCCACAAGACAGTTCATCTGCCACAGAATCATCATCTGAGAAATCCCTGAAGTTTCGAGGGTGTGTCAGTTATTTCTGATAATGTACTAAGCCTTTCCCACAAGACTCCTAGTTGTCTTTTCTTGCTTTATTAATTACCCCATCATTATTTAATTGGCAATTGTTGAATATTAGCCATAGATAGATAGATAGATAGATAGATAGATAGATAGATAGATAGATATACTTTTTTTTTAATGGCTGGTACAGCCTGCCTCGAGGGCGGGGTTGGTGCAGCATGTGGTGCTGAGGATCGAACCGAGGTCCCTGCAGCCGCCTAAGCTTTCTTAAGGAGGTGCTTTAGACCACTGAACCATCCTGCTGGCCCCAACCATATATATATTATTAACCATATATATATATGTATTTTTTTTCTTTTTGTCTTTTTAAGACAGGGTCTCATGCAGTTCAGGCTGTCCTTGAACTCACTTTTGAAGCCTAGGATGGTCTTGAACTCACGTTGATCCTCCTGCCTCAGCCTCCCAAGTGCTGGGATTACAGGTGTGTACCACCATGCCCAGCTACCATATAGTTTAATCTGTGTATTTCTTTTCTCTTTTCTCTTCTCTTCTCTTCTCTTCTCTTCTCTTCTCTTCTCTTCTCTTCTCTTCTCTTCTCTTCTCTTCTCTTCTCTTCTCTTCTCTTCTCTTCTCTTCTCTTCTCTTCTTTTCTTTCTTTTGTGGTACCAGGGATTGAATTCAGGACCTTACGCTTCCCCAGCCCCTAATCTGTGTATTTCTGATGATGCATAGTTCCAACAATCAAGAGAAAGTCGAAGTTCTCCTTTAGTATCAACCTTTGAAGATTATCATTTTACACTCACTAGGATGATCACCAATCAAAAAGATGGTGTAGAGCCAGAAGTCATGGAACATATTTGTAATTCTAGCACTCTGCTGAGGCTGAGACAGAAGGATCAAAATTTCAAGCCCAGTCTGGGCAAGTAAGCAACTTAGTAAGAGCCTGTCTCAAAAATAAAAACAAACAAAAATTTTTTTAAAGTCAGGAATGTAGCTCAGTATATAGGTTCTAGGTTCAAACTCTAGTTCTTCCAACCTCCAAAATTTCCACATTAGGATTTCTCAACCTTGGCACTACTGAGTACTTGTGCTGGGTAATCCTTTGTTGTAGGAGGTTGCCCTGTACGCTGTAGTACAGTTAGCAGTGTTCCTTGCCTGCATTCTGTAGATACCCAAAGTACAGCTTGTCAGTTTTTCAGTTACTGTGGTAAAACATATCTAATGTAAACTATATTATTTTAACCATAGTTAAGTGTATTGCTCAGTGGTATATACATCCATATTGTTGTCAACCACCAATCAATTCAACCCTTTGAGGTTTTGGGGTTTTTTTTGTTTTGTTTTTTGAGACAGGGTCTCTCTATGCAGTTCAGGCTGGCCTTGAGCTCACTTCTGTAGCCCAGGCTGGTCTCGAACTTGCACCAATCCTCCTGTCTCAGCCTCCCAAGGGCTGGGATTACAGGAGTGCACCACTACATCTGGCTTACTCTTTGCGTTTTGTCAATCAAAATTGTCTGCAGAAGCTGTCACTTGTCCCTTGAAAAGTGGATTGCCCTACCTGTTTCCACAATCACAGAGATGAATGAGAAGTTAAAAAGTTCAATGTCATAAAAACACAAAGGCTGCACTGTAGCAGACTTTAACAGACTAAAGAAGAAATGATCATTAGATACCATATGTGACCCTGAAATGGCTTCTCTATAGAACATTAATTCCTGTAAAAGTGTTATTGGTAGAATTAATCACCTGGAACATGGTTTACTATAGACTAAGCTATTCAATTGATAATTCATTGATTTGATACTAAAGTGGGTTATACTAGAAAATGTCTGTGCTCCTACTCTGACATATTAGGTGGTAGAGAGAAACGTGTCCACTCTTACATGAGGACAGTGTGTGTGTGTGTGTGTGTGTGTGTGTGTGTGTGTGTGTGCGCGTGTTGGTATATGTATGAACCTTAATTCATCTATTTATTGAGGATACTAAAACAAGTGTGGGAAAAATTATCATTTGAGGAAAAGAGAATTATACCTGCAACTTTTCTGGAAGTTTAAAATTTTGTCATTTTTGTTATTTTCAAATGTATCTTATTTTTAATTATACATGATAAAAAAAATATATATATATATATACATATATACTTAAGGAGTACAAGGTAACATTTTAATACATGTATACAAAGTATAATAGTCTGATAAAGATGACTGGAGTATTATTTATCACCTCAAACATGCATTATTTCTTTGAGTTAAGAACACTTGAAAATCTCTACTAGCTATTTTGAAACAGTAAATTTTGTCAATCATAATTATCCTACTGTGTTACAAAACATTAGGAGTTATTCCTCCTATCCACTTGTACCCCTGCATGCATTGTGTCCTGCCTGACTCCATTTCTCTCTTCCCAACGCCCTTCCCACTCTGTGATAACCACTATTCTGTTTTCTACTTTTTTGAGAATGACATTTTAGCTTCCACAAATTAGTGAGACCATGCAGTCTCATGAAACATATCTTTCTATGCCTGCCTTAATTTACTTAAAATTGGGGTTGGGGAGATGGCTCAGTAGAATAAGTGCTTGCCTGGCAAATGCAAGGACCTGAGTTCAATCCCCAGTCCTGGAAAAAAAAATACTTAAAATGATGGACTCCAGTTCTACCCGCATTATGAAAAATCACAGGGCTTCATTCTTTTGTATGTCTGAATAATATCCTATTATGGGTATGCATCACATGCTTTTTACTCATCCATCCCTCCACAGATACCTCAGTTGACTCCAGATCTTGGCTACTGTGGTCAGTGCCGCAACAGACATGTGAGTGCAGAGGTCTCTTCAACATGCCGATTTCAATTTCTTCAGATACACATCTATTAGTGGGAGGGCTGGATCATGTTGTCTTCTAGTTTTTGGAAAGATTCCATATTTTACTAATTTATGTTCCTGGCAACATCATAAGAGGACTCTCCTTTGTCCTTAATTTTTTTCAATCTTTTACTTATTCATTTATTTGACAAAGGATCTCACTATGTAGTTCAGACTCATAGTGATCCTACTGTCTCAGCCTCCCCAGTGCTGGGATTACAGACTTGTGTCATGATGCCCAGTTTTGGTGGTTGGCAAGGTGCAACTAGGGCCAGCACCACATGCAGGACTAGGGATCAAGCCCAGGTCCTCTTGCTTTCCAGGCTTAGACTGCTGTGCTATTGCCCCAGCCCTTTTCTCCTTAACTTGAAGGTACTGAAGGGTGGAGGTACTGCAGAATGAATTTTGGGCCATCATAAACACACACACTCTCTCTCTCCCCCTCTCTCCCCATCCTCTTTCTCTCTCTCCTCTATCACCTATCTTAATTTTCATTGAAAAAGCCTTGCTAAGTTGCCCAGGCTGGACTCAAACTTGTAATCTTCTGCCTTAGCCTCTCAGAATGGTGCTACCATATTCAGCTGCACTTATTTTTTTTATGTTTTTGTAATAATCTTTGTTTTTTTGTTTTTTTTTTTTCCTTTGCTTTTTTATGACAGGGTCTTTCTACGCAGTTCAGGTCTTGAGCTCCTTTGTATCCCAACTGGTCTCAAACTCACAAGGAAGCTTCTGCTTTAGCCTCCCAAGTGTTGGAATTATAGATGTGCAACACCACATCCAGTTTTGGTGGCAGGCTTGGCAGGCAAGGTACTAAACTTGAGTCTTTGCACTCGCCAGGCAAGCTCTTAGACCACTGAGCTATCTCCCCAGCTCTATACCAAAGCTTTTTAATTTGATGTGATTCCATTGGTCAATTTTTGTTTTTAGTGATTTTGGATCATATAAAAAAATGGTTTTGTGAAGACTGTTGGTCTAAGAGCCTGCTTTGGCAAGCGTAGGGACCAGAATTCATCCCTGATCCCACATGCTGTGCTGGCCCCACCCAGGGCATGCTGAGCTGGTGACCCCACCTTGGTGTGGTGGTGCACACCTATAACCCAGCTGAAAACAGAAGGATCATTATGAGTCCAAGTTGTGTAGTGAGACCTTGCACCAAATACATAAAAATGAAAAAAAAAACAAAAAACAAAAAAACTGCTGTTCTCCATATGTCCCCTAATGCTTTTTCAAGAAGTTTAATTATTTTAGGTTTTAATCTTTTTTTAATGAGGAAAAAAGTATGTATCTAGAACTAGCCAGCTGGACTCAGTTTAGATGATCCAAAATTTGTTGGCAACATCCAATGTATTATAATCGGGAGCCAGTAGAACGCATGCCTTCTTTTTTCCATCAGGTTTGATTAAGGCATTGCCCTTGGCCACATCAATGTAACAGAACTTAACATCTTGTTTGATCTGGTGCTTATTGGTTTTGACATCCGCGATGAACATGAGTGTGTTGTAGTCCTCGATCTTCTCTTCATGGCTGACTCCGTGGTTGGAGAACTTGATAATGGCACAGTGGCCAAGCTTGTTTCTCCTGGGGGCACTCTTCTGAGGTTATTTGAGCTGCCTTCAGAGCGACAGTATCTTGGGAGGGTGGAAGGTGGGTGACGGTCATATCTTCTTTTTCTGGCTGTGGATACCTTTCAGCACAGTTTTCTTGGCCTTTGAAGCTTTTGCTTTGGCTGCAGCTTTGGGTGGGGCAAGGGCTTCCTTTTCCTTTGTTGCCATGTTCGTGAAAAGGTTAGGTTTTAAATTTAAATACTTGATGCATTTTGAATTGATTTTCATCTATGATAAGATGAAATTTTAGTGCAGGGTCTATAGGGTCTCACTACACAGATTGGACTCATAGCGATCCTCCTGTTTTCAGCCTCCCAAGTGCTGGGTGGCATGCACCACCAAGCCCAGTCTCAGTTGCCATCTCAGCATGCCTTGGGGTGGGTAGGGTCAGCACAACAGGCCAGGGATCAAACCCCCAGCCCCATCTGCCTAAGCAGGTACTTTAATTCGCTGACCTATCTGGCTGTCCCTTATGCCTTTGTTGAAAATCCATTGCCGGGCCTGGCGGGATGGCTCAGTGGTCTAAAGCGCCTGCTTGGGAAAGCTTGGGCAGTTTCAGGGACCGCGGTTCGATCCCCGGCACCACATGCTGCGCCAGCCCTGCCCTTGGGGTGGGCTGAGCCGGCCATAAAAATGAGTGAATAGACAAAGGTTCTGAAACAAGAAAAAAGTAAATAAAATAAAAAAAATAATATTTAAAAAAAAAAGAAAATCCATTGTCTATAAATTTGTGGATTTATTCCTGGGTTCTCTATTGTGTTCCATCGATCTATGTGTCATTTTCTGCCACTGCTATCCTATTTTAGTAGCTACCACTTTATAGTATGGTTTTTTGGGCTGGGTTTTTGTTTGGTTTGGTTTTTGGGTATAAGGTTTCACTACATAGTTCCAGAGAACCTTGAACTCATTATGTGGTTCAGGATGGCCTTGAACTTGTGGTGATCTTTCTGCTTTACTCTCCAGAGTGCAAACTACGGGCATGCACTGTAGTATGCTTGAAGTCCAATATTATAAACCTCTAATTTTGATCTTTATGCTTAGCAATCCTTCGGTTATTTTGGGTCTTTTGTGGTTTCACATAAATTTTTAGAGGATTTTTTTTTATTTCTGTGAAAAATGTCATTGGCATTCTGATAGGAATTATATTGAATCTGTAAATTGTTTGGGGTAGTGTAAACATATTAGTAATCTTAATTTTTCCAATCCATGAACATGGGTGGCATGTGTGTATGTGCTATCCCCCTTAGTTTCCTGCATTGATGTTTTTAATTTCTGTTGTAGAGATGATTCACTTTTAGTAAATTCATTCCTGAGTATTTGATTTTCCTGATGCTTTGCTATTATTGATGAGATTGCTTTCTTGATTTCTTAACAATTTCATTATTAGTATATGAACAAAACTAGCAATTTTTTAAATGTTAATTTTGTGTGTATGTGATACCTGAACTGAATTCAGTACCTCACACTTGTCACACAGGCACTTGTGTTACTGAGCTGTATCCCAAGCCCCTAATGTTAATGTTGTAGCCTGCAACCTTACTGAATTCATTCATCAGTTCTAAGAGATTTTGGTGGAGCCTGTATAAAATCACATTATCAGGAATAATTTGACCTCTTCCATTCCTATTTGGATGCCTCTCTCTCTCTCTCTCTCTCTCTCTCTCTCTCTCTCTCTCTCTCTCTCTCTCTCTCTCTCTCCCTCCCTCCCTCCCTCCCTCCCTCCCTCCCTTTTGTTTCTTTTTATTGTTTTTGTTCTGGCTAAGACTTCCAGTACTGTAGATGATAAAAATACATGTAGGAACTTGCTTCAGTGATGGTGTAAATTAAAACTGAGGCAACAGCATGAATTTACAGGCAAAAGCTTTAGTTGAGAAGGAAAAGAAAATGGAGAAGAGATTTCCACTTGAGAAGAGCTAAAAGGGGCACAGCTCTGATAGCCTGTTAGCAAAGCTAAGAGACAAGCTTTTTGTCTAGTGGATGGGCTGGGACCTTGGTATTTTTCCATTGAATTATGAATGTGAAATTTAACTTCCTATGTCTTTGCAGATTGCTTCCTTGTGTAACATTTGGATCAGTAGCTATCCATTCTCACTGTTGGAGATATTTTCTTTTTTTAAATAAATTGATTTATTTATACCTCTTCCTCTTCCTCTTCCTCTTCCTCTTCCTCTTCCTCTTCCTCTTCTTCTTCTTCTTCTTCTTCTTTTAATATCCTGCTCTAGGGGGTTAGGCTGGTGCAGCATGTGGTGCTGGGGATCAAACCGTGGTCCCTAAGATTGCCTAAGCTTCCCTAAGCAGGCATTTTAGACCGCTGAGCCATCTTGCCAGCCCTAGTTTTCTTTTTTTGTTATGTCCTTGTCTGATGTTGGTATCAGTGTAATGGTGGGGGTTTCTTGTTTGTTTGTTTTGTTTCTTAAACTTTATTTATTTATATTTTGGCCTGCTCAGCCTGACCTGGGGGTGGGTCTGGTGCGCATGTGGTGCTGGGGATTGAACCACGGTCCCTGTGGTTGCCTAAGCTTGCCTAAGTAGGTGATTTAGATTGCTGAGCTATCTTGCGGCTCATAATGCTAGTTTTATAGAATAAATTTGAGACTCTTTTAAGTATTTAGGATAGTTTAAGAAAAACTGGCATTAGCTCTTTAAAAGTTCTGTAAAACTCAACAGTGAAGAAATTTGGTCTTATAAATAATAGATTTGTTGGGGAGTGGGGAGATAGCTCTGTGGCACAAGTGCCTGCCTGGCAAGTACAAGGTTGTGAGTTCGAACCCCGGTTCTGCCAAAAATAATAATAATAATAATAGATTTGTGGAAATAGAAGACAATGTTCTAATGGGGAGTGGAACAAGGAGAGAGGAGGGAAAGAAAAGTAAAAAGAAATGAGAAACAATGCTGGGGAGGCTGAAAACAGGAGGATCACTGAGTCTGAGCTATATAGTAAGACCTTATACCAAATGCATCAAAAAAAAAGTGAGGGGAAAAAAAGAAAGGAAAATATAAAAATACAGCTTTTGTAAATGGGAAGGGGAAAGAGTTGAAGGGAGGGTAGCGGAGTGGAGGAAAAAAGAAATAAGTTATGCATCATGTAGAGGTACTAATTGTCTATGATTAATATGATCATTATGCATACCTACAAAGTACCTATGAAAAGCCAGGCATGGTGGCTCACGCCTGTAATCCCAGGACTTGGGAGGCTGAGGCAGGAGGATCAGTGAAAGTTCAAGACCAGCCTGGGCTACAAAAAGTGAGCTCAAGGCCAGTCTGAACTGCATGGGGAGACTGTCTCAAAAAGACCAAAAAAAAAAAAAGTACCTATGAAATTTGATTGGAGGAGGAAAGAAAAGATATCAGGATGTGGGCTTTTGTGAAGGGACTTTGGCAGGACTGGGACTCTAAGTCGAGACTTTGCACTTGCCAGGCAGGCACTTGTGCCACGGAACTATCTCCCCGGCCCTGAAGGGACTCTTTATTATTAACTCTTATTACTTTATTACTTTATTGGCTTGTTCAACTTTTTTATATCCTCATTGTTCGATTCTGGAATATTGTACATGTCTAGAAATTTCCATTTCTTCTAGGCTTTTCCAATTTGTTGTCATATGGTTGCTCCTAATAAATCTTTATATTTCTGTAATATCAGTTGTTTATATTTATTTAGACACGAGGTCTTAGTATGTAGTTCAAATTGGCCTTGAACTCACTGTGTAGTAGAGGGTGTCCTTGAAGTTACTGTAACCCTGCCTTAGCCTCCCAAATTTTGGGATTACTGGCATGCCCTACCACACCCAGTTTCTATGATATCAGTTGTAATGCTTTCTTTTCTCTTTCAGCTTTTATTCAATTTAGGTTTTCTTTTTTTTTTTTTTTTTCTTAGTTAGCTTTGTCAATTTTGCTTATCTTTTCTCTTTTTATTTTTAATGCAATTTAATTAATTAATTTTTTGAATACAGGGTCTTTCTATGCAGCTCAGACTCATAATGCTCCTCCAGCTGCAGGGGGGCCTGGTGCACCTGAGGCTGGCACCAGAGATCGAACTTAGGACCTTGCTCTTTAAGGCAGGCACTTAGACTGCCAAGCTATCTCCCCAGCCCTGCTTATCTTTTCAAAAAGACCAATTATTTGTTTTATTGGTCTTGCATTGTTTTTAGTTCCTTTTTATTTTATTTTTATTTTTTTTTATTTTTGGTATTGGAAATAAACTGAGGGCCTTACACTTGCCAGGCAGGTGCTGTGCTGATGAGCTATATCCTGAGCCCTGTTCTTAGTTTCTATTTCATTTATTTGTTCTCTTATTTTTATTTCTTTTTTTTGTTCTACTTTAAAAAAAAAAAAAAAAAAAAAAAAAAAAACAGGATCTCACTGTATAGTTTAGGCTGTCCTTGAGCTCACTATATAATCCAGACTGTCCTCGAACTCATAGTAGTCCTCCTGACTCTGCCTCTCAAGTGCTGTAAGCACAAGCTGTGGCACCATACTTGGCCCTTCTGCTAATTGTTACTCATGCTCCTTTGATTTTCTAGTTCTTTAGTTTAATTATTTGAAATCTTTCCTTTCTGTTGTAGACACTTATTGAAATCAACTTCCCATTTAATACTGCTTTTACTGTATACCATAACTTTTATTTATTTATTTATTTATTTATTTATTATTTATTTATTTTGTCTTTTTGAGACAGGGTCTCGCTATGCAGTTCAGGCTGGCCTTGAGCTCACTTTTGTAGCCCAGGCTGGTCTCGAACTCATACTAATCCTCCTGCCTCAGCCTCTCAAGTGCTGGGTACCATAACTTTCAGTATGTTTCATTCTCATAGTTATATTTCCCATAGACATATTCCCCCAGAGGAGTACACTGTTTCTAGAGGTACAGCAATACCAAGTCAATGCATGCAGTAGATGAAGCAACTTCCTATCTCCCAATTCCAAAAATTCATTTAATAGGGTCAGCAACATAGCTCAGTGGACTAAGTACCTGCTTTGGCAAGCACAGGGACAGAATTTGATTTCCAGCACAACACGCCATGGCACACTGAGCCAGCCATGGAGTCCAGGCATAGTAGTACACACCTGTTATCCTAGCACTGGGGAGGCTGAAAATAAGATTATTACTAGTCTGAGCTGCATAGTGAGGCCCTGTACCTAATATATTAAAACAAAACAAAAAACAAAAATACATTTAATATATTATCCTCAACTATTAACCTGATGAGAACAGATACTACACCTGATCTTAGCCAAAAACTGGTTTCATTTTCTTTTTCAAGTAATTTTTTAATTTCTCTTTTTATTTTTTCAAAACTTGTTCATTCAACAGACTTAATGTACATATTTTTATACAATTTCTAAAGTTTCTCTTGGTGACTCTAGAGAATGTTCCTTGTGCTGAAGAGAATTTGTATTCTTCAACTATTGGATAATATCCAGTGTATAATATGTAACATCAAACTCCAATATTTCTTTGTTGATTTGTGGTATGATCTGTCCATTGATGAAAGTAGGGTGTTAGCTAGGTATGGTGGTGCATGCCTGTAATCCCAGCACTTGGGAGGCTGAGGCAGGGAGATCAGTGCAAGTTTGAGAACAGCCTGGGCTACAAAAGTGAGCTCAAGGCCAGCCTGAACTGCAAAGTGAGACCCTGTCCCAAAATGTAGGGTGTTAAAATTCCCAACTATTATTATATTAGTCTCTACCTTGTCTCACCTGTTAGATCCAATGAAGTTTGTTTTAATGTTATTGGATCCTGCAGCATTTATTTACTTATTTATTTATTTTTCTACAGGATGCTCAGGGTCTCACTACTAGATTGGACTTGTAGTGATCTACCTGTTTATAGTCTCCCAAGAGCTGGTATTACTGGCAAATATCACCACGTCCCAGTCTCAATGACCATTTCAGTGCACCCTAGGGGCAGGACTGGCACAGCAAGCCAGGGATTGAACCAAATCCCAGCACTCCTGCTCCTGCCTGCAGAATTTAATACATGGAAATAATTAATATTTCCCTGGGTGTGATCCCTAGGTCTGACCAAAAAAATGCCTTTAAATCCATACTTTCTCTTAGGAGATCTCATCACCCCTTCAGAAGGTTTGATCTTTCAGGATGGTCCAATTTCCTTTCCCAAATCAAATATCTTCTCTTCTCAATTAGTTATTTATTCTATTTAGATTTAGATTTACAGTGTAATATTGAAGAGAAAGTCCAAGATGGGTGTGGGTAGTCACATCCAGTTCCTTTGAAGATACTGCTATGTATTACTACTGGTGTCCAGCAAGTAATTATTATGTTGAACACACCCACATCTCTCAAAGACAGGCACTAATTCTGGGAAACAGTACTGTACTGAGTGTATGTATTGTTCTCATGCTCAAAAAGAGAAACATTGCATTCTTCCATAATCAATTTAACTTTATCCCTCCTCACTCATAATGATGGAACAGCATCAGCTCTTTTTAACTTTTAGCAATCAGATTGTGCCTAGCAGGCATTAAACAAAAAGATCTTTGAAATTACCTTAAGAACCAGGCTACATAATTGAGCCATCTACCTCTGCTTTGCTACACAAAAATCAAGCTTTGGAAATACCACTTATCTTTACTCCCTGCCAAATCAAATTCTTGTGGGTGTCATCCTCGCACTACCCTCTACAAAATTACATTTTTTATTAAGGCCTCATACTCCCACTGCTTGGGTAGAAGAGAGATAATATGAAGACTTATTATCCTCTCACACAAGTAATCCTCTGCCCCCATAGATGAGGGTGTGATGGGGAGGGAGGTATGCTTTTCTATTGACATAAATAACATACTCTGATACAGAAGCTTTCCAGATTTTTGTTCTTAGATTAACCTTTTGCTTGTTTGCCTGTTCAAGGTTGAACATTTCTTGGGGTCCTGTGGGATCACTGACAGCTAAACATTTTTCAGACCCATAGTAGGAAGCCAGAACAACTCTATCTAGCTGTCTGGCATCTCCGGAACTTACCATTGACCTTGTAGACTGGTCTGCTTTTTGTGCAAGGCAATTATTTCAACAAAGGGCAAACCAAGAAAAAGAAAATAGATGTATGTTAACCAATTCATATAGACCAGCAGTTCTCAACCTGTGGGTCGCGGCCCGGGCAGTGGTCAAACGACCGAAACACAGGGGTCGTCTAAAGCCATTCCGAATCATAACTGTAGCAAAATTACAGTTTTGAAGTAGCCACCAAAATTATTTTCTGGTTTGGGGTCACTGCAACATGAGGAACTGTATTGCAGGGTCACGGCATTAGAAAGGTTGAGAATCACTGATATAGACTTTTGTTAAATGGATAAGACAAAAAAGGGCATGTTTGACTTGTGACCACTGTGAGCCCTTTGTTCTGTGTACAAATCAAAATTTCTGTTTCCCTTTAGAGATATGCTCTCAGATGCCTGGAAAAAAACTATTTTGTATCATAAAGTGAACAATGGAAAATATCTTTGCTTTTTTGAGATAGGTCTTACTGTGCAGTTCAAGCTGGCCTTGAGCTTACTTTGTAGTTCAGGCTGGTCTTGAATTTCAACAATTCTCCTGCCCAGGTTTCCCAAGTGCTGCAAATAGAGGTGTACATCACCATGCCTGGACAAACAATGAAAATATTATAGACATCTGTAAGATTATCAACTTCAAAGCCAGGCATGGTGGTGAATGCCTGTAATCTCAGTGCTGGGAAAGCTGAGACAGGAGGATTACTACAAGTCTGAGCTACATAGTGAGACCCTGTACTAAATAAGTAAGAGATTTATCACTGTCATATCTCTGTAGACAAATGGAATACTGACCCAGGAAAAATAAATCAATTCTTTTAGTAGAATAGGTAAGTCTGAAGGGAATAGAAAAAAGAAAAAAAAAAAAAAGGCAAAGAAAGGGGGTTGTCCTATTTTTTATTTATTTATTTTTTTTTTGGTACCTTATAACTGTTCCTTTCATCTTCACTTCTTTGAAAAGATTGAGAGAAATCACCAGTTACTTCACTGATTAGGTCTGGGTAAGCAAGAGGGAACCATGGTAAGGGATGGAGAAAGGATAACATCTATGGATGCAGGAGAAGAATGGAACTATTTCAATTCCATCATTAAATATTACATAACTTCCAGGGGAGAAGACACTCTAAGAAAATGAACAAAGTGAATCAAAATCAAGGAAAGAAGCTGGCATGGTGGCATATGCATATAATCCCAATACTTGGTAGGGGAGGTTGGAGGATTATTGTGCATTCGAGACCATCCTGAGCTACAAAGTGAGCTCAAGTCCAGAATGAACTAGTGAGACCCTGAATTCCCTGGCAAATGATGCAAGAATGGATGTGGCTCAGGGGTGGAGTGCTTACCTAGTGAGAGAAGGCCTGGTGTTCCAAGCCCCACAATTATAAAAAGGAAGGCTGCTTCTAGGAAAGATGATCTTGGACATCTTGTAGCGTTACAAGTTAGGAAATGCTCAAAAAACAAACAACTGGGCATGGTGCACATCTGTAGTCTTAGCAGTAAGGCAGCTAAGGAGGAAGGATTGAGTTCAAGAGTTTAAAACTAGACTGGACAACACAGCAAAGCTTTGTCTCAAAACCAAGCTAAAACAAAACAAAGACCACCACAGTGATGGGAGTATGTCAAAAGAATACAGAAGTCAACATAGAAAGTTCTCAACAACCAAAGCTAGCACAATTGGTGTATCAAAATAAGGTAGCACTGAATTATAACCAAAGTATAAAATATCTATGAATTCATACTGATATAATTAAATGATTAAATCTATAAATAAATAGAGGAGAAATGACAAACCAAACTTGTACAGGGGAATAACCAATAATGTCTATGAACATAGACCCCCTCAGGAATACAGAATGTAAGTTCCGTTTTTTATATGTGAGCTTTGTACAATGACTTCTTTCTGAATATACAGCATAGAAAAATTATCTTACAGTGAAGAAATCTAACAAACACCAGTATCTCAATCAAGTATTGAAGGTTCACATCAGCAATAAAGGGCCATGTTCATGTGAGGCTGGGTGTGCTGGCACATGCCTATAATCTCAGCACTCAAGAGCCTGAAGAAGCAGGATCATTATAAGTTTGAGATGAGCCTGGGTTACAAAGTGAGCTCAAGTCCAGCCTAAATTACATAGTGAGACCCTGTCTCAAAAAGACAAAATAAATAAATAAATAAGTAAACAAATAAATTTAAGAATCATGTCAACAATATATAGGTTTTTGCTGTTGTCTTTTTTTATGTTTTTAAATTTTATGTATTTGGTACAGGGTCTGACTACACAGCTTGGACTCATAGTGATCCTCCTGTCTCAGCTTCCCCAGTGCTGGGATTACAGGCATGTGGCACCATGCCTGGTCTTGGTGGCCAGCTGGGGGCACCCACCAAGGTGGGACCTGCAAGGCATGTGACACAGGGGATCAAACCCAGGTCCTTGCACTTGCCTAGGTAGGCACCTAGACTGCTGAGCTATTTCCACAGCTGTGGTGATTTTTTAGAGAGGGTCTCCTTATGTAGTTCAAACAGGCCTTAAATTTGCTCTGTAACTGTGCAGCCCAGTTTTGCCTCAAACTCACAGTGATCCTCCTTCCATAGCCTCCCAAGTGTTGGGATTACAGGCATGCACCACCATGCCTGGCTGATAATGTGTAGTCTTTTTTTTTTTTTTTTTTTTTTGTCTTTTTGAGACAGGGTCTCACTATGCAATTGAGGCTGGCCTTGAGCTCACTTTTGTAGCCCAGGCTGGTCTCGAACTTGCACTGATCCTCCTGCCTCAGCCTCCCGAGTGCTGGGATTACAGGTGTGCGCCACCATGCCCGGCTTAATGTGTAGTTTTGATATGATGTATAGATCCAAAAAACCCAGAAACATTCCACTGAAGGACAGTCTACAAAATATCCAAACACTAATTGACGCTCAAAACTGTAAAATCAGTCAAGAAGATCCTAAGAGGACATGATGATGTAATACATTCAGCTATCTTGGATGGGATCTGGGGAATAGGAAAGCACTACTAGGCAAAAATGAAAGAAATCTTAATAAAATGTTGATATGGTTTATATCTAGATGTCGCCACACACTTACTTCATGTGCTCATATATGGGGATTTTGGGAGGAGACTAGATCATGGGTGTGTGATGGGAGATTAATCAATTATCTGTGTTTATAGATGGGTGTGGTATCAGTATGTGAAACCTGATGGGAAGAGATAGGCATGGCATGGAAGATTGTCTGTCTGTCTGTCTGCCTGTCTGTCTATCTCCCTTCTATTCCCTTGATTCTCACATGTTGCTTTCTGCCTGCCATGGACTGTTTCTCTGCTGCTGTGTCTCTCTGCCAGACTGTCCTGCCTTGAAGCCAGACAGTTACAAATTGAAACTTCTAAAAATTGTGAGCTAAAAGAAACCTTTTCTCCATTAACTTGCAGATATTGGGTATTTCACCCCAGGAATAAACGTAACTAAGACAGATTTTGTAATAAGAAAAATGGAGTTGTTTCTTGTTTCTGTGTCCACTACCTGGACATGTGGGTCAAAAGCCTTTGGAGTTGGCTTGCAGGAAGGATTTGGAAGTATTTGGAGTTATCATTGGATAAAGAGCAGCCTTGGGATGCTATAAACTATGCCTGATGAGAGATTCTCATTAGAACTCAGAAGAGCAGAATGTTGCTAGAAATGTAGCCACTAACGATGAAAATCAGGAAATTTCAGTTGAGAACAAGTACTGAAATGGTACTTGGACTCCAGGCTATGTGTGCTATGTTTTGGTAGAAAATTTGTCTGCATCTTGCTCAAGTCCAGAGACCCTACAATAGACTAAGATCAAAGGCAGCAGAATAATCTGGTGGAAGAAATTTTAAGGCAGTCTAAGGTCGAAGCAGTAGTTTGGCTACTTTCAGAGGATTTTAGCCAAATGTATCTTAAAAATCAAGAGTATGGGGGCTAGAGAGATAGCTCAGTAGAATAAGTGCTTGCCTGGCATGTGCAAGGGCCTGAATTCAATCCCTGGTTCCACAAAAACAAAACAAAACAAAACAAACAAAAAGAAACAGCAAGCAGCCCAGCAGAATGATTTTAAAAGTGTTGAGTTTGTCCATAAAGTAATATCAGATAAAGTTATGGTGTACAAAGATAGAACAGAAGAGAAGTAGGCTACTGAAAAGATTAGCATTAAAATGCCAAGTACTTTGGAACAGAACAATAGAACAGATGGCCTTAAGGCATTACAAGAAAGCAAGACTCCACCTTTTAGAGTTTTTAAATTTCACAGATGAAAGACTTTGCTTTGAGAACAGTCCCAAGATGCCATGTTCCAGAAAGGTAGAGCCTGAGGTAATTTGTTCCTCTGGATTGGTTTCATAGTGCACATGGCTGTTGCTTCAGCATGCAGCAGACAGATCATGTTGTGTTGGTTTTATGTGCACATAGAATGCAAGAAGTCTAGGATTAAGAAGGTTTCTACCCAGATTTCAGAAGAATACCTGGGAGGCCAGGCAGCGTGCCCTCAGAGGGCAGTGTATAAATCCATAAGCAGGAAGCTGAAATTCCAGTGGACACTCAAGAAGGTGAGAAGCTAAAAACACGGATTGTTGGTAGAAGCCACACAGTGAGCAAATCCTACCCAAGAGAGGGCTATAGCCACCGACAAGGCCATAGGGGTTGAATCACACAAGCCCTTTTAAGTTCACATCTTACCATAGATTTCCCTGGATGCTGGACATGGAAACATGGAATTTAATGTTTGCCCTGCTGCATTTTTTTCTCTTTTTTTTTTTTTTTTTTCGTTTCTTTTTGAGATAGGATCTTGCTATGCATTTTAGGTCAGACTTTGGCTCACTTTATAGCTCAGGCTGGTCTCAAACTCACAATGATCCTCCTGCCTCAGCCTCCCAAGTTCTGGGATGACAGATGTGTGCCACCATGCCTAGCTTCCTGCTGCATTTTGGACTTGCCTTGGTCCCATTTCTTTCTATCCCATTATTTCTACCTTTTGGAAAGAAAATGTTTATCTTATTGCATTGTATGTTGGAAGTGTTTACTTATCTTTTAAGTTTTACAGTGTCTTATAGCTGAATTTACTTTAAACCTCGGAGGAGAATTTGGACTTGACATTGTGGTGAATAGTTAATCAGTGATCAACTTCTTACTAATAGGTTGCAGCCTGAGTACAAACTGTTAAATTATCATGGCCCTAATTCAACATGGCTGACTAGCCAAAACAACAGCTTATCTTCCCAATGACCACTTCCTGCTTCTTCCCCACTGCAGCCCTAGATACAACTTCCTTTTACCTTCCTTATACACACACAAGGAAGCCTCTGATCAGCTGCTTGTGTGTCACCGAACCTGCACCTCAAACTCTGCCCCTAGCAAAAAGCGCATAAAGTCTCATGCTCCCTGTCTCGGTCAGAGGATTTGCTCATCTCCCTGGCCTCAATCTTCTCTGTGTCATCAGAGTTAATAAAAGCTTTTCCCTTTTTTATTTTTGCTTCTCTGCTGTGCCACCATTGCTGCCTCCAATAAAACCCAATATTTTGGTGCTGTGACTTGAATTAGTGAGTAATGTAGCTCCCAGGTATCCTCTAGCCCAGTTTTGAGCTCCCTCACTAAGCCACCTTCTGCTTCTGCCTCTGTTACTAGCTCGCATTCAACACCAGCCAATCTCAACCCTTACTGGTGAGCCCAAACTCGTCTCTGTGGGAGTCTTACTCATTTTATTTCTTCCCGTCTCAAAAATTGTGAGCTTACATTGGGACCCCCCACCCCCACCATCTTCCTTGTCTGTCTGGACTCTGGCCCACAGCTTTTTCTAGTGATGACTGCCAAACTAGGTATTGGCCCTCTCTGTCTTGTACTCACTCCAGGTTAAAAGTAAGTTTTTTAGCAAGAAGTGACATCAGACTTTTGCCCTAATCTTTGGCTCACTTTATTTTGGCCACAGTGGGAAATATTCTTCCCATCCTCCAAAGCACATGACACTGGGTTGTCTCCTAAACAACCTCAGCACCCTCAGATTTTGAGGATATATCAAACCCATATGACTCATGTTTTACTGCCAGATGGCTTGGCTACAATATATACTCAACAATAGCAGCCAATGGTCTGAAGAGGGAACTTTCAAACTCTTATTCTGTTATTATAATGGCAGATGGACAGAAATCCCTTAAAAGCCTTTGTTGACTCTGAAAACACAGCCCTTCCACCTTCTTCCTTCTGATATCCCCCTACCTTATCTATCAGTACTAGTCTCTCTACCCCCTCTATTGGAAACTCTGTCTTGTGAGTCTCCTGTCTTGTCAGTCTCCTCTGACTGCATCTTTATTCATCTACTCCATCCCCTGTAACAAGATCTCTGCCTTCTGCTTCCACCTCTATCTCTCCTCTACAGTATGCTACCTCTCTTTCTGCCTCCCATATCAGAACATCAGGTGCCTAGGGCCCCTCCTCACACCTTTTTTCCTCTTGTATTTCATACCCACTCCCATGCAACTCCCTCTGCTGTACCACTGGCCTGCAACTGTTCACCATGTGGCCAACCACCCCACCATGTGGTTGCTCTTCCTGTGATATCAGAGAGCCAACTTGAAGCTCCAGTCACATGATGGGTCACTACCATCTTCTGGGCCGTATGGCCATTTGCCACCATCTTACAGTCACTCCTCTTATGATGTCAGAGTGCCACCTTTTAGTGCCTCATCACACAATGGACCACTGCCACCTTGTGGCCTCTCCTGTGATATATATTAACTATAAATAAGAGCTTTTTATGTTTTTCAGATTCTTTTTTTTTTTTTTTTTTTTTTTTTGTCTTTTTGAGACAGGGTCTCGCTATGCAGTTCAGACTGGCCTTGAGCTCATTTTTATAGCCCAGGCTGGTCTTGAACTTGCACCAATCCTCCTGTCTCAGCTTCCCAAGTGCTGGGATTACAGGCATGTGCCACCGTGCTCGGCTTGTTTTTCAAATTCTTTTAAGAGATCTCTACTAAATTATTTACAAAAAGTCCTGATGACTCATTTTACAATTACATTAAAAATGTTATAATCTATAATTTGGTCAAAATACACGAGTGTACTTTGATTTTTCTAAAGATGTTCATTTGTGTGTTCTGTGTATCTGTTTATGTGTTTCTATGCCATTGCATAAAGAGCTATTGTTCTTTTTGAGTTTTGGAATATAAACTTAGAAGCATGCTTTCTCCTGTGTTATCAGCTGGCCTAAGTGATATCAAAATTGGCTGAAGATAATTAAGCATATGTTATTAAAATGGCAAGAGATTATTGGACAGGACTATAATTGGTGGAGAGGGGTGGTCAACTTTGTTCATTTTTAAAAAAAAATTTTTTTCTTGTTTCAGAACTTTTATTTGTTTATTTATTTATTTTTATGGCTGGCTCAGCCTGCCCTGAGGCCAGGGCTGGCGCAGCATGTGGTGCCGGGGATCGAACCGCGGTCCCTGCAGCCGCCTAAGCTTTCCTATGCAGGCGCTTTAGACCACTGAGCCATCTTGCCGGGCCCCCAACTTTGTTCATTAATTAGGAGCCCCCAACAAGCTCCATAGTCTATTGCAAAACATTCCCAATAATTTGGCCATTGGTTAAATGATAAAAGCTTTTTTAAAAATTAAAATAAGGTTTTCTCATAAAGAATGCTCTTATATTAAATATATTCATGCCTTCCAAATATACAATATTTTACAATGTAAATTTTTTTTCAGATTTGAACATATGCTTTTCTCTTATGCTTCAAATATTTGAAATAAGAGGTTCATGTCAACTGAAGTCATCAGTCAAATGATAATTTTCTACCAAAAACTTGTGATATGTATGCTGTGTACATTTAGAGATGCTTAACTAAAATGGAGATTTCATCATGACTGTTATGCTATGCTACTATGTATGACTATTGATGTCAAATGGTCTCTGTAAAATTATATAACTGTTTGTTAACATTCTACAATGACTTAACTACTAGAAAAATCCATGTTTGGTAAGAAATAACACTTCTCTAGTTATACTTTCTATTTCAAGGTGCTTAATTTACTTAGATAAAGTTTTAATAATTAAGTATATTAGTCCCAACTAAGCATACTAATGTAGAACCAGATTCTCCAAATCTGCTCCTGACATTTGTGCCAAGCTTAAAAAGACATATCTCAGCCCTCAAACTCCATCAGAGAGACTTACTTAATCTGGTTTTCTGTGTCTTCAGTAATAGTCAAAAGTTAGCTATATACAAGTACAAATTTTTGGCTATGACATTTGGGACTCCCATCAAAGCAAGACCTTGGCAAGGTAATGGCTGAGCCTAAATAATTCTGCCACCTGAGACCCTCCTAGATCGTTTTAAACATGGTAAAGCAGGACACTGGCCATGAGCCTGCCCCCACCCTGCTGCTACAACTGGAGTCATCTACAAGCTTGTGGGTCACTGGCGACACAACTGTCCTGTCTGCCAGAGAGTATATAAGTCATCCAATTGCCTACCCTCACAGGAGAACTCACTGCAGCCAGATTCACTGATAGTTGACCTGCTTGGTCTTACTACTGAAGAGGAAGAACAATAGGGTTGGTGTCCATGGCCCCCATTGAGGAATCTTTGTTAGAGTCCCGAGTCTCACTGGACATCTTGGGTAGCATACTTTTTTCTTGTTGACAAAGGAGACACATGTTTTTCCTGTGCTTTCAGGTCACTATATTAGATCTACAGTCTACACAGTGGGAGTTGATGGCTGACCTTCATGACCCCTTCAGACAGGGCCCACTCCCTGCCAACTCTAAACATTGTTCTTCACTCATAATTTCCTAGTGATCCCAACTGACTCACACCTCACATGGGGAGAGATCTTCTCCAAAAGCTCTACTACCTTTCACCTCTCTCCCCATAGGAGTTGTCCTATATATCCAACCTCAATGCACAGTCAGTTCCTCCCTCCCTCGTTCCTCTTCCCTTATCAAGTTCATACTCTGGAATACTTCCAGTCATACTTGTCCCATCCATACTACCCTTGCACTAGATTGCCTCAGGGATTTTTCAGCCTTTCCCTGTGTTCCCCAATATCCAATAGCACCTAAACACCAATGGGGAATAGAGGCAAATGGGCCTTTAAAGGCCCACCTCACCAAATTTATACTGGAGCTGCCCCTGTCTTGGCCTCAGTTCTCTCCCTTGGCTTTAACTCAGTGGTTCTCAACCTGTGGGTCACGACCCCGGCAGGAGTCAAACGACCAAAACACAGGGGTCGCCTAAAGCCATTCCAAATCATAACTGTAGCAAAATTACAGTTTTGAAGTAGCCACCAAAATTATTTTTTGGTTCGGGGTCACCGCAACATGAGGAACTATATTGTGGGGTCACCTCATTAGAAAGGTTGAGAACCACTGCACTAGATTCAGTACACTTTCTAGGGCACCCATCTTCCTAAGTCCATTCAAGCTCATGCATGAGACCTTTTCGGCTTCACAATTTCCCAGCACCTGATAACCTTCCTCCCATTGCTAACCATTTTCCTATTCTACCTTTCCTCCAGTATGTGCTGCAACAACATGTAGACACCTGCCTCCCACAACCAATAGATATCACTCAATTGGTGCCATGTATATTTCCTAGAGATTTAATACATCTTTAATCCCCTAAGCCTATAGGATTAGATTCTACATGAACAGGCCCCCACCTGGATGTACTCTCAACAGCAACTGTGGTATAAGTCACCCATCTGCCCTCCTGGTTCCACATCACCCAAGCCCAATGGTGCCCAGAAAACTCCACACCACCCAACAACTCTGCCCTTCCTGATCCTGAGACCTTGTTACTTCAGTGGTCTTTATAACTCCTGTCATCTACACATCTTCACCTGACAAAGGGTTCAAAAATCCCAGAGCAACTCATGTATGCTTTGCCATCTGGTTAGCAATCCCCTACATTCTACTAGTCTAGACCATGTGCTCAGAAGACTTTCAGGTGCCACACAAAATTTCTTTAATCTCAGATTTGAGCCTTCACTAATGATAAACTTCTAGTCCTGGCTGAAACACCTGGTACTAGCTTCTATATGGGTGTGAACCATCATCCTGTCAACTTCCTTGTCCCCCAAACAATGCCTCATTCAGCAGGAAGCAGTCTAAGAGATTCATTGCCCCTTAACAAGATTAAAAGATGGGAATGACTGGTTCCAACCTGAGTACAAAATCATCATGGTCCTGATTCAACATGGCTGAATCCCCAAAACAACAGCTTATCTTCCCAGTGACCACTTCCTCCTTCTTCCCCACTCCAGCCCTGGATACAACTTCCATTTATCCTTCCTATGCACACAAAGGAGCCTCCAATCAGCTCGTGTGTTACTGAACCTACCCCTCAAACTCTGCCCCTAGCAAAAGTCCATGAAGTCTCAGCCTCCCTGCCTCAGGTCAGAGGATCCTCTGTGTCATCAGAGTTAATAAAGACTCCCTCCCTTTTTTATTTCTGCTTCTCTGTCATGCCACAGCTGCCACCAATAAAACCTAATCGTTACACCCAGCTGAATTAGACTAGCATGGTGCAGGGTGTGGGAGGCCCACCTGAGAATTGTTGCCAGGAGCATAAAAGGCAGAATAGGAAAAAGATACCAGAACACTGTTAGGGATGCTGTTTGGAGAAATTGTTGGAGCTATTAAAAGCTGCTTGTTTTCCTGGGCTATTCTGCTGGAGGGCCTTGTCATGCTGGATTTTCTGGTGAACTTTGGAGAAGCTTTGGTTCTCATCTGGAGCATCAATTCCTGGTTCCAGAGGGCAAGATGGTGCACTGCTTAGCCTCATGGAGAAGCTTGTTGCATTGGTTTTCTTGATGGGAACTCAGCTTTTCTCATCACTGGAAGAACTTGAGACCTCACTGTTGCTAAGGATGGCTGTGGTACCACTGGAGGAGCTCTGGTGTCTGTGCTGAGCATTGCTTCCTAGCTCCAGTTCAGATCACTCAGCTTGATAGCACAGGTCCTTCATCCCATTGGCATACACTTCCTAGCTATCACCACTGACCTTTGGGCCTTGTCAGCACAGATCCATGAAGTGGACCTGCATGAGACTTTATTGTAGTCTCTAAGCCTCCAGTTGGACTTTGAGGGAAGCATTATTATGAGCTCTAGGTTTTCATCTGGACTCATGCAGGATACTAGGATCCAGACCATCAGCTGGAGTCTTTAGTGTGTGGACAGATTTCCTGCACTTTAAAAAATTATTTATTTTTCTGCACTTGTTGTATATGATTCTTGGGTAATTTCTTATAAACTAATATTATGTGTCCTGTATCATACTGATCCCCTTGCAAGAACCTCAAACCACAACAGATATCAATGCTGAAATTTGTAGTATTTTGGCAACCCTTAGAGAGGGACTACATGCATTTTACATAAAGCAAAGTGCATAAGTCTTTTAGGGGTCGGGGCAAAATGTTATGTCTTATATCTAGATGTTTCCCCCATAGCCTCACAGTGTCATAGGTATGGCTTTTAATTTTGTCATACTGGGAATCAAACTTAGGACCTTGTGTTTGCTGGGCAGGCATTGTATCATTGAGCTATTGGCCTGACCCAGGTAGGGTTTTTAAAATGTGACTATATTTGGAAAAAAAGGTAGAAAAGAAACAGGTATGAGTTCAATAGCACAGGTTTCAGAACAAACCTGACAGCAACCACTCTAGCACTAGAGAACAGACAAGCAACTCTTCTACAGCAAATGTGCTCTTTTATAGGATTATAGGAGGAAGTAGTTCAGTGAAAGGGGGTTGTAGCTACTTGCTAAGAACAAGGCCTGAGAGAGCACAAGCTGTAATGGATGCCCAAGGACAAGCCTTGGGAAAGCATATAGGAGTAGTGACTACCATCAATAACAAGGGATGATAATGTATGAGTATCCAGGTGAAGTTGTGCCAAGCTATAGGCCTCACCCCAAGAGTCTTTATTATTATTATTATTATTATTATTATTATTATTTTTTGTCTTTTTGAGACAGGGTCTCACTATGCAGTTCAGGCTGGCCTTGAGCTCACTTTTGTAGCCCAGGTTGGTCTCAAATTCGCACTGATCCTCCTTCCTCAGCCTCCCGAGTGCTGGGATTATAGGCGTGCGCCACCACGCCTGGCACCCCAAGAGTCTTTAAAGTTTAATTTCTACTCTCTCAATGCCTTCAGATCATTTTCTTTCTTAGTGCATACTTATAGTACATAATGTTTATACTTCTTGTGTGGAGTTCCAACCCTTCTTTCCTTGTGGTTGGTAGGTGGGCTGCAAGTTCAAGCTCTAATCCAGGTCTTTCTCATGACTAGTCTTCTACTTCTAAGTTAGGTAGCCATCCTTAGGGTAGAGGATGGGGTGGGGTACTGATTTTAAGAACAAAAGGTCATCACTAGGATGAATGATATTCTTAAAATATTGTAATGTTTATCACTCAGATTGTTCTCTGGCTCACAACTAGGAATTCATATCTAAATGCTAAAGAAAGTCTTTTTCTGAATAAAAATAGGTTTTGTTTCTTTTTGTGTTACTGGGTTTAAACTCAGGGTCTTTGCATCCCCAGCCCTTGGTTTATTTGTTCATTAAATGAAACAGTGTTGCTAAACCACCTGGGCTGACAGGAACTTGTCATCTTCCTGCTTCAGTGTTCCAGAGTCTGAGAATTACAAATGTATCTTGCTGTATACCCAGTTAGAAAAAAAGCTGTATTTTTACTAGTACTTGCTTGCAATACATAAAGTTTACATTCATCTTACAGGGCAGAAGCATGTACATAATACAACATGATTCTTTTATTAATCTCTTTGCCAATCATTCTCTAAATCTCTTTTCCCCATAGATCTCTGGGAGAGAGCCAGGCATAGGGGCATACTGCCTGTCTTTTGGAGGCTTAAGAAGTAGGATTGTAGGTTTGATGCCAGCCTAGAATACACTGAGATTTTGTTTCAAGAAACAACTTTGGAAGACACTGGGACCTGAGTTATACATATGACAAAAAGAGAAGAAAAAGGCATTCTTTTCAGAAAATGTTCTCCGAAAAGTCCAATGCAACTTTGGAATGGGCTGGAAACCTGAACTATAGGTCTGCGAGAGTAGACAGTATTTTGTGTATGGAGACAGGAGTCCTGGGCATCAGGATTTGTCCATGAGGTGCTTTATGTGGAGATGATTACATGAGGATGAGAAAAGCTGGTATGGTTCATGATAGCTGAGGATCAGTATAAGGAAACCTTTATGTCACCTCCTCTAGTAGTTGGGAAGGACTCTGAAGGTTCAGGATTTCCGTAAATGGTTGGCTGTCAGACTCAGTGTGTGTCAGCTATCATAACCCTGACTACCCAGGTATGTAGCCCATAAGATAGGAATTACATTCCCACACATTTTTCTTAAGCCTTTGAAAATTGTTTCTGTTCAAGTATCAAACAGATAAGTGGTAAGGAAACACTTAGACACAATTCCTTTTTTATCAGTTTCATTTAAAATAAAATATAGATCTACATGAAGTTTAAAAAATAGCAGAAAGGGGCCCGGCAGGATGGCTCAGTGATCTAAAGCACCTGCTTAGGAAAGCTTAGGCAGCTTCAGGGACCGCAGTTTGATCCCTGGCACCACATGCTGCGCCAGCCCTGCCCTGAGGGCAGGCTGAGCCGGCCATAAAAATAAATAAACAAACAAAAGTTTGAAACAAGAAAAAACATAGCAGAAAGAGGTCTTGTATTTATCTTCAGTCTGTTTCCTTCAATAGTATCCTTGTAATAACTACAGTATACTACCAACAGCAGGGACACTGACATGGGGATGGTCCTAAGTCCAAGGAGTTCCTCTAACAAGGAGATAAGGTCTTCAACTTATGGGCCAAGTAGGTTTTTACTCTTTTAAAATGTTGAGACAGGCTCACTTTAAGTCAAGTTGTCCCCTGCCCTAGGCTCCAACTGCCATCCTCCCTACTTGGCCCTTGGCTGCTAGTGTTGTAGGCAGCTGAATTAGATAGAAATATTATAGGCAGTCAGACAGGGCCAGGCCCTCAAGGATGACATGGAAGACAAGGTGACTCTCCAACTGGAGACAGACACTCCTCCGCTGTGGGCCAGATCTCAAGACAAGAGTAAACAGAAGCAACTACATACTTTCCTAGTGGGCATCAGGGATTGATTCTGTACGTAGATATCAATCACCTTAAAAGATCCTAAAAAGAGTCATGAGCCCAAGCTCAATAGGTGGTGTTCTTGCCTGCTTGATACTGACTTGTCTTCCCATTGGATCCCAATTCAATTTTACCTGAGCAATGGTGCTTGTAATCTCATTGGCTGACCACAGTTTTGTCCCACCTCATGCCCACCTAAACGAGTTCCCATGTCTTCTCTATAAAAAGTCCCTAGAAGAGACAGCTTCTGGGGGACACCCACTCAGGACCCCCCTCTTGTCCCTCTCTCGGAGAGGAGCTTTCTTTCCCTCAATAAATATGTTCTCATCACCTCCGTTTGTTCCTAAAATTCATTCTTCAGTTTTAGAGAACACGAACTCGTCCCAGGTACTTTTCAGGTTGGGGATTGGTTTTCCCTCTATCATTTGGAGGTTCCCTATTGGAGGTCACGCATCCCAGATCAGTTTTTTCTTCCTGCATCACTAGGATTATGGGAGTACACTACCATACCTGGCTTGCACAGGTACTTGATTCTTTTTGAGACAGGGTCTTGATATGCAGTTCAGGCTGATTTGGAGCTCACTGTAGCCCAGGCTGGTCTGGAACTCATACTGATCCTCCTGCCTCAGCCTCCCAAGTGCTGGGATGACAGGCATGCGCCACCATGCCCAGCTTGGTTCTTGATTCTTGTCACAGAAAGACAATTTCAGAATGTGTCAATGAGAGGCATAGGCAGATTATACTAGATAGAGTTAAGACGTTAAGACATACATATTCACAGACAATAGAGTGTGGGCCCTCAGGGGATAACTGTACTATGATCTGAGATTGACAGTACACATGTGTTCCTAGAGTATCCTCTAAGATGTGTGACCTAAGATGTTTTGCCTAAAAACATTGTTTGAACATTTTGAATGTTTCTTTTTTTTTTTTAATAGACATTAATGTGAGGTGATAAAGATCCCCCCTCCTTTTTTTTTTTTTTTTGTATTATGGCTGGCACAGCATGTGTTGCAGGGGATCGAACCACAGTCCCTGCAGTTGTTTAAGCTTTGCTAAGCAGATGTTTTAGACCACTGAACCATCTCACTGGCCGCGTTGAATCTATTTCTTCATCCTAATGTCCAGTTACTGCTGTTTATTTTATCAACTAGAGTAATTTATGGGTTTGGGGATGATAGGGCTAGAATTAAAAAAAAAAAAGCTTTGGGAGCACAATCAAGCCTCCAGAGTAGATGTGACATACAGATATGGATAATCTTGGGTAGCTATGTCTTGAAGTTGTGCTTTTCTCAAAAGTATAATTTTAAAATTATAATTTTCTGGGCTGGCAAGATAGTTCAGTGGTCTGAAGTGCCTGCTTAGGCAAGCTTAGGCAAGTTCAAGGACTGTGGTTGGATCCCCAGCACCACATGCTGTGCCCCCAGGGTGGGCTGAGCTGACCATTAAAAAATAATAAATAAAAGTATAGCTTCCTTTTTTTTAAATATTATAACCAGCTCAGCCTGCCCTGGGGGTTGGGGTGGGGCTGGCACAGCTTGTAGTGCCAGGGATTGAACCGAAGTTCTTGCTGTTGCCTAAGCTTTCCTAAGCAGGTGCTTTAGACTGCTGAACCATCTCACCGGCCCAATAAATAAAATTATGATTTTCCTTGTTTCATTTCTACTTTTTCCATCCTACCTCAGTACAACCCATGAATCTTCATATTTTGCCATTTTACATGCACGTGTCTAGAGTTATGACATTTTATCCCATGCAGATTTGCATACTCACCCCCATAATTAAGATTCAGAATGATTTAATCATAAACATCTCTCTTGCTATGCTAATCCTTCATAGATGTAGCCATCCACATTCCCTATACTCCCTTCCTACCCTGTTCCTAATCTTTTGCAACTAGTAATATGTTATCCCTCTCTATAATTTTGTCAATTTGAGAATGTATGGAGTCACACAGTATGTGCCTTTCTGGGATTGGCTCTTTTTTTTTTTTCTTTCACTCAGTATAACTTCAGCAGTTTCTATTTTAGGGAACCTGTCAGTGATTATGATTTTATATTTGTCATGGGATAAAATGGTATCAAAATTTTGATATTCCCAGATTCATTTCTGCTCTTGGCATCTTTTTTATTACTCTGTTAAGAAGTCTCACCTGAAAACATGAATAGGGTAATACTGGTTAAATATTTACTAACTATTACATACTGGAATAGTTGAAGGCACATGTGCAAAGGTTCCATTTTGTTTAAACACAACAGTTAATGTGGTGTATCTTTTGTCAGATAAAGGTATTTCACGAAAATTTCTTAGGCAAATCAGAAAAAAAAAAAAAACAACAAAGATAAAAATCCAAAAAAATGTATAAACATTTACTCAGAACCTTTTCAAGTTATGGAACAACTAACCAACAGAGAAAATGTTCGCCTCTTTAACATCAACTAGACAGCACACAAAACATAAAGTTCACATGCCAAGATCACATGGGTAATACCTATTCTAGAAATTCAAAAACATCTGCCGTGGTGACAGAAAACCATGCCTCTTCCATGTTCTTATGCAGGCTATGGAAATAGCTAGGAAGATTCTAAACTTCAACCTTGAAGAAGTACTATTTTGAATCTGAGAAGAAAAATAAAAATTTAGGGGAGTACTTTAAACTTTTCTAATTTTTAGGGTCAGGGTAAGTTGCTAACTTGCCCAGGCTGACCTCAAACATGGGATGCACTCTTTTGCCTCTCAGAGTGAAAAAGATAATATTATTAAATGTTATTAAGTGATTTTGTTTGAATCTTCCCATGTAAGCATTTATATGCTAATTGCCCCGCTAAAAACCAAGAAAATGTCATCAACAGAATATCTCAAATACAGCAATGGAAAGATTGCATTAACTACTTATCCTGCTATTATAAAATTCCATTTGGCAATGTAAGGAGGCAATGTTTACAAATGTAATGAGATTTGAATTGAACACACCAAACAAGACATTTGGAAAGAGGGAGTAAGCTTAGATACATGGTACTTTAAAAAGCCCTCACTGAATTAGATGCTCTAGCTATTGTATTTGAAAACAATCTTTAGTTTCAAAAGACAAACTAGTTGAGGAACCCCTTCAATCTCAAAGACCAGAACCTGATTTTCTTAGGTATATTTCTATTATTGTGCTGCTATGTAGTAGCTAACTCAATAAACAGCAACTGGAGGAGCCTATAGGTTTCCTAAGCTTTTTTTTTTAGAAGCATCAACTTTTTTTAAAAAGCGGGAAATAAACAAGAACAAGTGGTCGTGGTTGTTGCAACTTGTTTTTTCAGTTGAGGGGGCACCCCCCCCACCCCGCGCAGGTTAAAAATTTCGTTGAGGACGGGCTCACATTTTGGCGACTGAAAAATTACTCAACTTTAGAACTAGTCAGACTCGAAAAATAGGAAAAACCCACACGCTGTCACTAGTTATATGCTATATATAGATATATTTTATATAGGAAGTTATAACTACTTTACATAGGTGGTAAATATCTTGTTTATACTAAAGAGTTTTGGTGCAAACGTTTCTTGGCTGTGAAACTGGATAAATCACAGTATTCGAGTATTTTTATCTGAAAAATGATAATAACCCTTTCCTAGAAGTCACGTCTCAGTACCAGCCAACCTCCGCCCCCGGAAGGATGAGTAAATTATAAACTGCTGGCATATAATGGCCACACCATATTTGTACTGAAAGTTTCATGTAAATTCAATACTAGACCGTCGGGTAGGAAAGCCCTGAGACTCAAAATCGAATAAGAATGACAGCGTTCCCTAGCCTCGGGCAGTCTCTCCCTTTTTCTTTACGCAACCACACCTATCTGGCCGGTACCGGCTAGGGGTCGACGGGAGGGTCCGGCTCGGGCGAGGGGTGGCCTTAACGTGGCCTTCACCCTGGTCGTTCGGCTGCGAGCCTCGGTCCGCGGAGACCATAGCCAGCGCCCGACCTCCTCCAAACTCTCCCGCGCGGGGCCGAAACTGCGGTCCCTGGTTTCGGCGGCGCACTCCTACCTACTCTCGGGAGCCGGGTAACTAGGCTTTTCCCGCCAGCAGGGGGAGGTGTTCCAGCCAAGCCGCCCGAGTTGGCGAAGCCGGAAGGCCCAAGGGGCCGCGGGAGGGCGGGCGCCGGAGCGGGAAGCACAAGGCGCGCGCTCCCGCGAGCGACGGCGCGAGGCTGGGGACGCGCACGCGCCGCGCGGAGAGGTGGGCCGGGGGGGCGGGGCGTAGCGGAGCCGGCGGGAAGAGGGCGCCCTGGAGCCGAGCCGAGGGTGGGCAGGAGCGCGGGGGCGGGACCCGAGGGAGGGCGGCGACGCCGGGGGGCGGGGCCAGGCCAAGCGGGGACGCGCTCGCGGGCGGGGAAGGCGGGGGCGCGGTGGTGGCGGGAGCGTGCCCGGTCCCCGCCCCTGTTTCCCACTCTCCTTCCACCTCCGACCGGCCGGGGCTCCGGAGAGGCGTCGCTCGCCCGTCCCCGGAGCCGCCTTGCTGCCGCCGCCTGCTTCCTGCGCTGGCGGCGAGCCCGTCAGTTGTGCTCCTCGATCTGGGCCATGGATGGGTAAGTGCTAGGCGGCCGCGGCGGGCTGCGCTGGCCCCGCTTCCCCTCTGTTCGCGGCCGGACGCGCCGAGGCCGGGGAGCCGCTGGCCTTAGGGAGCAGCCCCGGCCAGCTCGACGGGGCTTCCGGGGCGCCTAGGTGGGGATCCCCGAATTGCGGAGGCGCCGTCAGCTGGAGCTGCTCCTCCCTACACACGGCGCCCCCGTCATGTCCGCCCCTTCACGCCCTCACAGCGTACCCCGAGAAGCCGAGGGAAGCCCTGTCCGGCCACCGGCGCCGGGGTCCGCCCTGCGCGCCCCACTCCGGGAGCCCGGCGGCCTCCCGACACTTCCTCTAAGAAAATGGTGCGCGGCGCCGGGGGAGGCGGGGGCGGTGCTCGGGGCGGGCGGCGCGCGTCCTCCGCCCGGGAGGTGCTGTTTACCGGCGGGGCGGGGCACGCGAGGGAGAGTGGCCGCCTAGTGGGGACGCCCAGTGTGCGCGGCGCTGCTAGTCTGGGAGGCACCGGGTCCCGAACCGCAGCCCCCGAGGACCGCACAGGTCTCCGGACTTGGGCTGTTAGAGGTGTTGACGCTGCGCACCAGGCATCTGGGCTTAGCGAGCTTGAGCCGGTCCTTCCTCCACCCATTCCCTCCCTCGAGAAACTTCGTGAATTCTCTGCCGTGCATGTAACATACAGTGTAAGTGTGATTTCCCGGGAGCTTTCTGATGCTCAAAAATTAAACGGGGATCCGTGACCAAAAGGAAAAGACTTAGAATCACTTCTAGAGTATAAGCATTTCTCTGGGATATGTAAAGGTGGGACCAGATATATTATGATTAATGCATTTATGGGCTGCCACTCGATATATTTTCATGATTAAAGCAATCGTTGAAGGAGCTTGATGAATTAACAGAAGGTCATATGTCTGTTAAGGTTTTTTTTAATCCCCAGTTCTATTAGCTACTTCAAACCCACTTATTCAAACTACGATGTTTCTGAGGTTGTATATGTCCTGCTAGTACTTTTGTTAAGACTGTAAAACCTCGTTTGTGAAATATATAGAAGTTGGTTGAAGAGTAAAAGCCTGTTAAAGTGTTGCCACACAGTGGATGATTGTTACATGGTGTGTGAGGACACTGTCTTCCAACAATTTTTGCCTTCATTACACTTCTTTTATCTGTTTCACAACATTCACGTGAACTAACTCATTTGGCCGCAGATTGCAGACATCAAAAGGGCAGCTTTAGATTTTATTTATGCTTGTAATCCTTGAAGTATTTTTAATGAAGCTATTCTGTTGAATTGAAGCATCTCTGGAAGTCCTGTTTTTTGTTTTGCTTTTGGTATCAGGAATTGAACTCACTGCTTAGCACTAGCTTGGCAGGTACTGTGCTGCTGAGCTATACATCCCTGGCCCCATCTGGGAGCATTGCTGAAGGCTTATTTCACATTACCTTATTTAGTTACATTTTGTATGTGTTACAATTGTATTTAGTTACACTTTTGCCATTTTAATGACATACATTATGCCAATATTTAAGTTTAGGCAGTCTGAAAGTAGTACGGTATTTCTGTGTATGTGGTGACTTGTCTGTAGGAAGTTGGACTTCAGATTGATGGAAGAGGGCTAGCTTTTTTTGTGTCAAAATTTATGCCTCCTGTCAAGAGAGTTTTTAGGGTTTGCGATTTGGACGTGGGTGAAGTGTGAACATCTTTTTAGTAGTGTTTAAGATGTTACCTTTCCTTTTGCCTTATTTTGTGGTTTTTAAAACTTAGGGAGATTACTGGTTTAAATATAGAAGGCAGTTTGGTTATTGGAAGGTAAGTTTATTTACTAGGGATTTTAAGTGGGAGCCTGATTTGTCTCAGGACCAATAATAATACTATTACACACTTTTATGCAGAAAAGTTTTTTAAAATCATTTTTAAATTTTAGAAACATGAATTTCATGCTTTAGGGAACTGGCAAGATGGTTCAGTGGTCCAAAGCATCTGCTCAGGCTAGCTTAGGCAACCACAGGGACCTTGGTTCTATCCCCAGCACCACATGCTATGCCAGCCCCACCCCCAGGGCAGGCTGAGCAGGCCATAAATTACAAAAAAAAAAAATCATACTTTAGAATTCTACAAAAGAAAATGAACAATTACACTTATATCACTTAATAGTCCAGAATTATATACTTGGTTTACTTTTCTTATATATATAAAATGACATTATAAATGTATACAGGTTTTGTAATTTTAAATATATCAAGAAAAATCTGTTTTGGTACTGGACATTGAACCCAGAGCCTTCACTGGCTGATGTACATTCCTAACCATTATTATGGATAATAATGCTTATTCCTAACTTCACTGATGTACATCCCTAACCATTATTAAATTTTTTAAATTCTGAAACAGGGTCTCCTTAGATTCCCAGATTTTCCAGGTGAGTCTCAAATTTGCAGTCCTCTTGCTTCAGCTTCCTGGATTGCTGGGATTAGAGGAATGTGCCACCATGCCTGGCTAGGATGTAAAGCATATTTCTTTGTTTTTCCTCTAGTCTTAGGAAGGACCTTTTCCTTTATTTTGGTTAGAAAAACAAGCCACAGATCAACATACCAATATAATTACTCCTCAAACCCCAACTGTTTTTTGTGCGTGTGACTGTGTTCATTTTTTCTAAGAAGAATTGTCTACTTAAACACAGTTCCGACATCGTAGACTGTTTTTTAAGCAAATCTGTTTTAAAAAATTGATGTCTGAAATTTGATGTTTATTTTAGTTCTAGGGGAAATGCTTCAGCTTCATTTTGGTGAACAATTTGGGATGATAAGTGCAGATTGACAAATGTTTTGTATTTCTATAAAACCTAAGTCTGGCTTTGTTTCATTTAGAATTTTAGGTGTGATAATTCAAGTTAGTGATCTGAAAGTTTGTGGAGGGAGAAGAGAGGAAGGGAAAATTAAAAATATTAAGATGCAATCTGTATGTGTACCTGAATAAAATTATGTATTAAAAAACTATTTCCTCTAAAATAAAAGTATTATGTATTGGAAACATAGAGTAACAATAAAAAAATGAAGTATAATGATTTGATTTGCATTTGTTACATAGAGGTAAATGAACAAACTATGGGTGTTGAAGCACAACTATACTTACCTAAAAATTGAAAGATTACTGTTTCTTACATTATGACTATTGGGTCTTTGGTTTTATACTTCTGTTGCTAGGTTATTCCATCATTTTTCTTTGTATTAACATTTCACAACTTGCCACATTTTTGTTTTCATTATTTGTTGTTATAATGCTTTTCTGTTTTTTCTTTAATCTTACTATCTCTGTCTTTTAAAACTTGTTCTCTAACTTTGTTTTCCATTTCTCTTTTTACTTTTTCCATACAGTGTTGTTACAGATCTTATAGCAGTCGGTTTAAAGGTAGGAATCTTTTACTATCCTTTCATAAGCATTTTTGTATCTCAGTTTTGGCATTTTTCAATGTTGAAGACATTTCACCTGTTCATGATATGATTTGTTACACTATGGTAATTTTTCATTTTTACTAAGCTCTCATACATAGCTAATTTTGAATTTTATGTACTTGAAGGAGAAGCTATGGTATTATTTCTTACACTCAGATTGTGAATAACAAATTGAGCTTGAAGTTTGACTTGAACTATTGAGCTGTCTCTTTTTTCTTTTTTGACAGATAAATATAGGCTGTGATTTATCTTTGTATCATGTCCTTTTTTGTTGATTGGTTGGTTTTTTGCAGTACTGGGGATGAAACCCAAGGACCTCACACTGAGCGAACATCCCTACCCCTTAAATTTTTTCTTTTGAGAACAGGTTCTCACCAAGTTGGTAAATTGCCCAGTTCTCCTGCGTCAGTCTCCTAGAGTACTGAGATTATAGGTGTATGCTACCATGTCCTGTGTGTGTGTTTATATATGAAAAATTAAGCCCAAAGTTTGGCTTGAACTGTCAGGGTGTTCTAACTGTTACATGTAACCTGATTTCTTATTTATCTTTGTATCATGTTCTTTTTATACTCTCTTTCATGTATACACTTACGAATAATAAAATAACTGATATTTTCTCAGTGTTTACTATTTATTTGAGGCAAGGTCTTGTTAGAACTTGCTATGTAGTGCAGGCTGGCCTCTTGAAACAGTCCTCCTGGCTCAGCCTCTTAATTGCAAGGATTAAAGCTGGGGGGGGGGGCATGCCAGGCTTGTATCTTTTTTTTTTTTTTGGTCTTTTTGAGACAGGGTCTCACTATGCAGTTCAGGCTGGCCTTGAGCTCACTTTTGTAGCCCAGGCTGGTCTTGAACTCACACCGATTCACCTGTCTCAGCCTCCCAAGTGCTGAGATTACAGGCGTGAGCCACCATGCCTGGCTTAGGCTTGTATCTTGCATGTATCTTTACTAGTTACAAAGTAAGTACTTATGAATCCACTTTTTAGAGATGAGAAAATGGCTTTGGAAAGCTTATGTCCAAGGTATGATACTCTAGTGTTGAACTTCATGTCTTACTGGTTCCAAAACCTGACTTTTTCCCATTCATTATACCTATTTGCTAGCAATGATGACTGGGTCCAAAAGCTGAACAGATGGAAAGCTGGACAATTAATATTTTATTATAATGATGTATCTAAGCTGTAAACCATTTTATTTTATCAGGATCTTCTCATTTAGTGGATTGAAAAGTATAAATTAAATCAACAATGTTTTATCAGTATGAGACTTTTAATATATAACTGGGTGCTCAAACTTTTCCTTTAGTAATTGAGTATTGAGAAATTAGTCTTGTTGAAGAGAACATTTAACAGTTTGAGATGCTATACAAAGTAGAAAGAAATGCATCATCTTTGTGTTGTATGTATTTAAAATATTGTAGATTCAACATTTCTGCCATTTTTAAATTCATGTTCTGCAAAAGCAAACATATATAGAATCACTGATTATCTCTGCACATTATCTTGCTAGCTATTTCCATGTGTCTGCTTCATTTGAATTTATAAATCTAATGATTATGGTTATATTGTTAAGATACCCTAAAATAAGCATAAATAAAGCAGCATGTGAGACTAGAATAGGAAGTGTAAGACTAGTGTAAGTGGGAACTATTGTGAAATCGACCTGCTTTGACAAACTTTGAATATATTTATGAATTAGAAATAAGTGCAGCAGTTGCTTTTAGTGAATACACATTCCTTTTTGGTAGATACATTAAATCAGTTGTTCATGTGAGTATGATATTTAGAGATTAGAAACTACAAGCTTACCTGCTCATAATTTAGTGTCTCTAAATGCCTGTGAGAGAGGGATATTCAATTTTGTTTTGGTCAATTTTGTTTTGTTCATAAAAACAAATACATGAGGCTTTTTAAAAGATTACCATTTAAGAGTTGCACAATTATGCTTCAAAAACCTGTTGATATTGTTATTTTGTGGGCAAAATACATCCCTAATAAAATGAAAGAAAATTTAAGTGTTAGGAACAAGAACCATATTTGAATACATTTGACTTTCTGACTACATGTTTTCCAGCAAGCACTTTGAAAATGTAACTACACTGAAGAGAAGGTGATTAGATGATTCTCTAGGCAATTTATGTTTTTATAGACCTAAATACTGGAAATGTGCTATGAAATTATTTATTATGAGGAATTTCTCATAGAATTGTTCTCTTTTGGATTCCATCCAAGGAAGTTCAGTTACCAAATAAACCAGTAAAGCTCATATTTCATTTAGATTGTGTGAAAAGATAAGACAGTTTTTTACTTCCTCTATTTGCTTAGTTACTATGATGGTATATTGTATGGCATGAATTGATTTCAGGTTATACTCTATCAATTTATTTCTTAGATTCAGAAAAGTAATACAGATTTCAAACATGAACTATTTTAGCTAAGGAAGAAAATCAAGACATTTTTAGAGATTAAATGATTCAGAATGTATTAGGGTTATTACTGTTATTATTATTATTATTGTTATTATTTTTAAGTGATGTGAAATCCAGGGCTTTCACCCATGCTAGGCGGGGATTGTGCCACTGAGCTACATCTCTAGGCTTTTAGAATTTATTTTGAAACAGGGTCTTGCTAAATTGTCCAGGCTGGTACTGCATTTGTGATACTCTAAAGGCAAGGATTTATTTATTTCTAGTTTTTTTGAGCCAGGGTTTCACTCTCTAATTGAGGCTGGCCTCAAACTTGAGAGCTTCTTGGCCTCAGCCTCTCCAGTGCCGCATTTATAGGTATGTGCCATTAGTGTCTATCTTGATACTTTCGTTACTGTTAGTGTTTTGAGTGTCCAGTTGATACATAATCTCTTAAAAATATCTGATGAATGAGTTTCAAATTGTCACAGCTGGATATGTGGCAAGTTTATACCAGAACC
>PVJA010005955.1:65026-76115 GCA_004027025.1 Myocastor coypus
TTCTGTCTCAGCCTCCCTAGTGCTAGGATTACAGGCACCTGGTTTCAGTGGAATGGGCTTGCCCAGAGTGGGGCTGACTTGGCATGCAGAACTGAGGATGAAACTTGGGTCTTTGTGATTGCCTGGCAGGCACTTAGACCACTGAGCTACCACCTCAGGCCGTTGTTTTGTAATTTTTTTTTTTTTTTTTACCGTGCAACAAAACCTTTATTAACATTTTGAACAGGTTCAGCTGTTATTGAAGCTGGTAATTTCAAAACTTAAATTGAGGCAAACAGCTATGGTGAAGAGCACTAGCATAATTAAAACACCAAAGAACTAACAGCCACCCCTCAGATGGAGGGCCAAGTGCAGAGTGGACTCTTTCTGGATGTTGTAGTCAGAAAGAGGCCATCTTCCAGCTGCTTGCCTGCGATGATGAGCAGCCTCTGCTGGTTAGGAGGGATGCCTTCTTTATCCTGGATCTTGGCCTTCATGTTCTCAGTGTATCAATCACTATTTTGTATTTTGATGTTCCCTTTTTTTATTTTTTAAGGTCTTTTAGGGCAGGGGGTAAGAGAGTCTCATTGTAGTTCAGGCTAACTTTGAACTCACTAGATAGTCCAGGCTGGCTTTAAATTCATGGCAGTCCTCTTGCCTCGGTCTCCTGAGTGCTGTGATATAGTTCAGGCAGGCTTCAAATTAGCTATGTAGTGCAGGCAGGCTTCCATGTTTTTTTTTTTGTTTGTTTGTTTGTTTTTGTCTTTTTGAGACAGGGTCTTGCTGTACAGTTCAGGCTGGCCTTGAGCTCAGTTTTATAGCCCAGGCTGGTCTCGAACTCTCACCGATCCTCCCACCTCAGCCTCCTGAGTGCTGGGATTATAGGCGTGTGCCACCACGCCCAGCTTTCCATGTATTTTGAAGTGCATATTAGAAAACAGAAATAATTAGTAACCTTAATTGTGAATTCTTTTAGGTGAAGAACCAGTCAGATGATTAAGTGATGCTATGCATGTTTCCTTTTTTTCTATGTTTTTTTGAGACAAGGTCCTGCTATGCAGTTCAGGCAGGCCTTGAGTTCACTTTGTAGCTCAGGCTGATCTTGAACTTGCAAGGATCCTCCTGCCTCAGCCTCCTGTGTGCTGGGATTACAGACACATGCCACCATGACTGGCTTCTGTCCAAAATTTTATTATATTAGCTATAACAAAATGTCAGCATTTTATTTAGCAGCTTTTTGCACTGTGCCATGACTAATTAATTAATATTATGATGCCCTGGAGCAAATGCAGGGCCTTAGGAGTACTAGACCAGTAGTGGTTAACCTATAGTATGCGTGCATCAGTAACTATTTGTTATCACTGAACTCTTTCAGAGGTTCTAAGCACACACTGTAACACAGGCCCAGATGTCAAAGTATATTTTAATTTCTAGCTTATCCTTGTGACTGTTTGATTTATATTAAATTCAGATATTTCTCATGTTCCTCATTATTTTGATCTTTCATATTAAGTTTTTCCTTACTGTATCCTACTTTAAGTGACTGCTTGATTATAGAAATACTCAGGTAATATTTAAGAAGGACTGTGATTGGCTTTTGTAACTGCCATGCCTATGACTGTATAGGGTTCAGCAATTAAATTTAAGCTAATTTAGAATATTAGTTTTCTGTTTACTTGACATTAGCACTTAGCAAGCCCCAGTGTCTGGTCCATATCCAACCTGGTTAGATAAGCCAAGTTAGAATATGACACATGAAGAGGGGCCGGACATATAGCTCAGTGGACTAAAGCACCTGCTTAGGCAGAGTGCAGCAACTGGTGGTTGGTGGTTCAATTTCTGGTGTGCTGTGCCAGCCCTGCCCCTGGGGCACGCTGAGACGAAATTGAGAGTGTTGGTGGCGCATGCCTGTAATCCCAGCACTTGGGAGGCTGAGGCAGAAGGATCAATGTGAGTTCGAGACCAGCCTGGGCTGCAAAAGTGAGTTCAAGGCCAGCCTGAACTGCATAGCGAGACCCTGTCTCAAAAAGACAAATAAATAAATAACAACAAAACATGGAAATAATTTAACAAAAAATAAAATTGAACTATATGTACATAACTCAGTTTTGTCCCCATTTCTCCTTTATCTCTTAAAGGTAACTAACCATTTTTTTCTTTGCCCTCCTAGTGTAGTTAATGCAAATAAAGGCAAATGACACATTTTTTTCTTGCCTTCATATGTAAAAGGAAGGAGGCAGATGGCTTGCCTGCTCACCCATGACCCCGAGAAGCAGTTAGCAGCTTCTTCTGTACAGCTCTGTGCACTGAAGATCCTGGAAGCAACCATCTATTCTTATTGCCCTAAGAAACAACTGATGCCTTGTTTTCTGGTCAGCCTGCTTAGGTCACCAGCCATGGGCCCAGGAAGCAGCTGATCAGGGGTAGCCTGGCCTGAGCACATTTGTGCCCTGAGCACATTGGTGCCCAGAGGCCCTAAAAAGTTGCCTTCATGGGCCTCAAGTACTGATAGGCACCCCATTCTACTGTTAAGCATGCTGTGCTACCCTGACCTTGACCCACTGTGGTGGCCCTACTCCTGTTCTACTGTTTAGAATGGAACAGTACCATGTCTCTGCCTCCATAGAAGCATATGTCACCTGTACGGCCCCAGAGCAGCCCTTCTTGTGCACTACCCATAAAATTTGATGGGTGACTGGGTGACCTATACCCAAAGCTAGGCATACGGCCCAGAGCGGACAGCAAACTCAACCTGAATAAGACAGCTGCATCCCAGCTGGTAGTACAGTCACAGAACCCCTGCAGCCAAAACCCGTGAGACTCCTGCAGACATCAGTGACCTTGATGGCAGCTGGAGAAACTACAGGAACATTGCCCTAAAGCAATGATCCCCAGCCTTTTTGGCACCAGAGGCTAGTTTCATGGAAGACTTTTTCGTAACTGGGTTAGGGTGGAAGGGAAGTTTCTGAATGATTCAAGTATATTGCAGTCATTTTGTATTTTATTTCTTGTTTGTTTGTTTGTTTGGCAGGACCAGGGTTCAAACTCACGACCTTGCACTTGCCAGGCAGGCATTTGCCACGGAGTGATCTCCCCAGCCCCCCGTACTTTATTTCTATTATTGTAATGCATAATGTTTTCATTAAACAGCTCAACTATAATGAAAAATAAGTGGGAGCCCTGAGTTTGTTTTCCTGCAACTAAATGGTAACACTATCTGGGAATAATTGGAGATAGTGACACCTGGATTATGCCATTTAGGTCTGACATACTCTGTAATCTTGTTTTGGTTGCTGTCACAAATCCTGCCTCACAAAGATAGAATGTTAGATATGGAAGCAGGCTTTTCAGGGCTTTGTGGTACTCTCAAGATGATTTACCTTGATTTTAGAATATGCGGAGATTTGAAATGGTCTCAACCATACTTTCATGACCGTCGTTAATTATGATCTTAAGCAGTTGATTCTTTCTAGTAGACAAAGTCTCATCCCTTGACTGATGCACAAATGTGTTGTGGGTGGGTCTTTTGTGATTGAGAATACTTAGACTCTTTTCAAAGCTGAAGATAGGCGGGAGAAAGTCCTAACTCAGTTTCTTTTGAAATAATGTTTGAAGCATGTCAAAATACCCAATATTCACTTGCCATTCCAATTTGGCTGATTTTTAAATTTTGTCTTTTTTGAGACAGGGTCTTGCTATGCAGTTCAGCTTGGCCTTGAACTCACAACAGTCCTCCTACCTCAGTCTTCCAAGTGCTGGGATTACAGGCGTGTGCCACCACGCCTGGCAGTTTGGCTGATTTTTAATCAGCCACTTTATTAACTTGGATGGTCACTTCCTTACAGTGACAGATTGAGTTCATTGAGCAGGGTGAATATGCCACCTGAGTAAGTTTTGTTGTGTGCTATCTGTGTCACTGGAATGGGCTGCCAGTGATGACTTCTTTAAGAAAAGAAATTGCAGGAGTATTGCTCTCATAACTTAAAGATTTGATGTTTAGAAAGCCATTTCACTTCTATATAAGATGTGTGCTCTTCATCTCTTTACAGAGCTTTGTGGAGAGATATGAATTAAGAGCATATACTTTATTTTATTTTTTTTAAGAGCATATACTTTAATGTGGTTGATAAATTTATCACTGCCTGCAAAATGTAGTTAAGTTTAGGCGACACTTTTCAGCTAGCCAGCCTTTCTTTATGGATGTCACGGTTGGTAGATGTACATTCAGAAGTGAACTCTTTCACCCTGGTAGTGAAACCAGAAAGCCGTCCAGTCATGTCAGCTGCTCTGTCCATGTACAAACACAACATAGTCATAGTCAATTAAGTTTAGTTTTTTTTTTTTTTTTTTTTTTTTTTTTTTTTTTTTTTTTTTTTTTTTTGTCTTTTTGAGATAGGGTCTCACTATGCAGTTCAGGTTGGCCTTGAACTCACTTTTGTAGCCCAGGCTGGTCTCAAACTCACATTGATCCTCCTGCCTCAGCCTCCCAAGTGCTGGGATTATAGGCATGAGCCACTACGCCTGGCTAGTTGTAGTTTTAGTTAGGAACAAAAGTGCACATAACATATCCCTAGATATCTAGAAAAATAAATCAAACAAAAATAGGTATTGCTTTGCTGCCAGCGACTGGTACACTTACCCACCTGGATAGTATATCCCCTGCTGTTTCATCACTTTGTCTAGTTCTAGTGCTAGCTGAAAGCTGATATTGTTTTTCGGGGGGGGGGGAGTGGGGTACAGGGTCTGCTATGTAGATTGGACTCGTAGTGATTCTGTTTTCAGCCTCTCAAGAGCTGGGATTACAGGCATGGCCACTATGCCCAATCTCAGTCTCTGTCTCAGCATGCCCTGGGAGTGGGGCTGGCATGCATGCCAGGATCAAACTTCAGCTTCTCCACTCTGCCTAAGCAGGAGCTTTAGTCCACTGAACTATCTGGCCAGCCCTGAGAATCAAACTTCGTTTATTTTTATTTTTTTAAACTTTATGTTGTGGCCAGCTCAGCCTCCCCTGGGGGTGGGGCAGGTACAGCATGTGCAGGCGATTGAACCACGGTCCCTGCAGTTGCCTAACCTTGCCTAAGCAGGCACTTTAGAGTGCTGTGCTATGTTGCTGGCCCAAGAATCAAACTTTAGATGAGCTAGCATTCTCCAATTTTTAGAATTACGTGAGCCGGGCGTGGTGGCACACGCCTGTAATCCCAGCACTTGGGAGGCTGAGGCAGGAGGATCGGTGTGAGTTCGAGACCAGCCTGGGCTACAAAAGTGAGCTCAAGGCCAGCCTCAACTGCATACTGAGACCCTGTCTCAAAAAGACAAAAAAAAAAAAAAAAAAAAGAATTACGTGCTGGATTGGGAGTGTAGTTTATTACTAGAGTGGTTTCCTAGTATGTGAGAGGCCCTTTGTACCACACAGACATAGAATTGTGAAAGAAAAAAAGTTATCTTCTCACTAAGGAAAGACATTTTCTGAAAAGTTGGGTAGTACCAGTTTCTGATGAAAGAAGTAGCCAAATCCATATGTAGGAAAAAATTAAACACTTTTTTCCATTATTCCTTATTTAACAACTGAGTTTGGTTCCTGCAACTAGGTTGCTAAATGAATCAGTTGATAAATGAGGAATTGTATAAAGTGTGAACTTTGTATGTCTTATTACATTGTACCACACAGACATAGAATTGTGAAAGAAAAAAAGTTATCTTCTCACTAAGGAAAAACATTTTCTGAAAAGTTGGGTAGTACCAGTTTCTGATGAAAGAAGTAGCCAAATCCATATGTAGGAAAAAATTAAACACTTTTTTCCATTATTCCTTATTTAACAACTGAGTTTGGTTCCTACAACTAGGTTGCTAAATGAATCAGTTGATAAATGAGGAATTGTATAAAGTGTGAACTTTGTATGTCTTATTACATTGTTAGCCCAATTTTACAGAGGAGGATACCAAAATTTAAAGTGTTCCTATAGCTTTGTAGCCTAAGTCAAATAGGTGAGAACTGATAGAGGCTTGATTTAAAGTTTTATTCTGAAGTTCTCTATTTCATACCACAGTGTTTATTTGACAGTTGGTTAGTTAATATTTCAGTCAATGTTTGGTGAATGGTTTCATATTTTGGCAGTTTGTTTATATCTAGCGTGCTAAAATAATATATTTCTAGTTTCACTGAATTGAAGAGGATCTTGGAACACCTGCTTTATCATGCATTGGAATTTCATCTTTTCAGGCTCATTATGATGCAATTAGATTTTTAAAAAATTATTTAATTAGTATATATTTGCATATGTATGTATGTATGTATGTATGTATGTATGTATGTGGTTGTTGCAGGATTTCACTATGCAGCTCACACTCATGGTGATCCTCCTGCTTTCAGCCTCCCTGGCTCTGGGATTATAGATGTGTGCCCACATAGCCCACCTTTTGGGGGCTGGTGTGGCACGTACTACTGGGAATTGAACCCCAGTCCCTATGCTTGCCTATGCAGATGCTTTAGTTCACTGAGCTATCTCACCGGCCTCTGCAGTACATATTTATATATCTTGTATTAGTATGTATATGTAACACATCTTAATTCTTTTTTATCCCTTCCCTTCCCCTCTCTTCTCCTTCTGTTGATTCCTTTTCCATTTGAGAAAGAGCTATCTCTCTACTTCTATTATCTTGATTTTTATTTTGATTTTTGTTTATCATGTGGGTTTCTCATATGAGAGAAACCATATATTTGAACTTGTTTGGTTCATTCCATTGAAGTGGCCTTGCAGGACTATTGCAAGTTCAAAGTCAGCCTAGTGAAATTGTCTGAAAAAAGAACCCCTGGGCTGGGGAGATAGCTCCATGGCATAAATGCCTGTCTGGCAAGTGCAAGTTGTTAGTTCGAACCCTGGTCCCCCCCCCACACACACACAAAAGACACCTCCCCCCAAAAAGAAAAAAAAATCCTTGATTTTTTTTTTTTTAAAAACTTTTTATTTTTATGTTATGGCTGGCTCAGCCTGCCCTGGGGGTAGGGCTGGTGCAGCATGTGGTGCCAGGGATCAAATGGTGGTCCAGTGCCTGTGGTTGCCTAAGTTTGCCTAAGCAGGCGCTTTAGACCACTAAGTTGTCTTGATAGCCCAATTCTTGATTTTTGAGAAGAGGCTTGGCCAGTACATTACATTGTGATTATTGGCATTTTTTCATAATATTTTCAAATTAAGCTTTTGTTCTTTATCATATTGTGAAATTATTAAGTTAAAATTGTAGCAGTTTTAAAAAATAACATAATTATTCGAGAAATGTCTTATTTATTGTATGGGATGAATTAGATAAATCCTATCTCTGATGAAAAACAGAGTTTGCATTTTTCAGACATGAAACCTGATCTTATACTTTAATTACCCTTTAATTGTATGATAGAACAATAAATTAATTTCTTCATGCTTGAATATTTGATCACATTTTCACAATAAAAATTTTTGACTGAGAAATCCAATGATAACTCAAAGGGTAAAAATAGAATTTTAGAAGTTTCATCATATAAATTGATAGTTTCATTGTGTTTACTGCTTTGTATTTAGCCTGTGAAGAATGAGGCCAATTATGAATTTGAGAAGTCTACAGTGTGCATAAGACTGCTTCTACTGCTAGCTGGGTGTGGTGGCACACGCCTGTAATCCCAGCACTTGGGAGGCTGAGGCAGGAGGATCGGTGTGAGTTTGAGACCAGCCTGGGCTACAGAAGTTTGCTCAAAGCCAGCCTGAACTCCATAGTGAGACCCTGTCTCAAAAAGACACACACACACACACACACACAAAGACTGTACTGCTAACATCAATTACAAGTCAGGTTGTTCCCCCATACTACCCTCAGATCTGATAATTTGCTAGACCAGAACTCATGGGAAGATATCATACTATAGTTTACTACAGGAGAGAATGTAAATTAAAATCAGCTGGTGGAAGAATTATATAGGGAGGAGTCTGTGGAAATAACAAACCTGGACATTCTGTGATGTTCTTCCTGTGGAAACATTACTTCTCCAGTTTCATATGTGGCAGTAGTCTTGTAGTATTGTTAACCAGGAAAACTCACTAGGGCTTTGTTTATTTTGTGAGAACATTGTATAAGCATAAGTGATCTTACTCTGAAGTCTCCATTCAGTTCCTCCAAGCATGGCCTAGTGCTTCCTACCTTAGTTTGTGTTGTTCTTCATAGTATTGTCAGTCCTTACTCTTTAAGGACTGTTGGATGAACCAGGGTCCCTAGACAGGGAAAATCAATGAGTCAATTAATAAATACGGTGGTTCTCTTAGTCATGACATTCTAAGGGTTTAGAGATTACCTTCCATCTTTGGACAAGAAAATCTCCTCTTCCTCCCCCTCTTCCCCCTCCTCCTCCTCCTCTTCTCCTCCTCCTCCTCCTTCTCCTCCTCCTCCTCCTTCTCCTTCTCCTTCTCCTTCTCCTTCTCCTTCTCCTTCTCCTTCTCCTTCTCCTTCTCCTTCTTCTCCTCATCCTCCTTCTCCTTCTCCTCCTTCTCCCCCCCCCCGGGGGGGATGGGGCTAGCTCAGCATGTGGTGTCAGGGATCAAACCACGGTCCCTGTGGTTGCCTAAGCTTGCCCAGGACAAAAAAATTTTAACTACACCAATCTTGATTCATATTAAAATTAGGTAGTCCTGTACTAATTATAACAATATTTACCAGACCTCCTGTGCAAATAAAAATACTTTTTTTTGTTTTTTGAACTGGGAATTGAACTTGCTAGGCAAGTGCTTATTCTGTTGAGCTATTTTCCCAGCCTCCCAAAATACTTAATAGTCTCTCTTAATGTAGAATTAGTAACCTGAGGTTACTTAATTTTTTGTGCAGGAATCGATAATCTCTTGCATCTCATTCAAAAGCAGCAGTTGCTGGGTATGGTGGCATATACAGAGTAAGCCTGCCTTGAAGTCAAGGCAGGAGATTGGGAAGTTAAAGCCTGGATAGTTTAGCAGTTTAGTGAGGCTCAACATAAAAAGGGCTGATGATGTAGCAAAGATATTAAGTTCAAGCCTCAGTAACACACTTGAAAAGAGCAACAGTTGTCTGTTTCATTTTTGGACATTTATTCTGTGTATTTCTGTATTTTTGTAAAATACAAAATCCAGAAAAAATATATTCTAAAAGAGTTACTACAAGAATAAATTGGGCCGGGCGTGGTGGCTCACGCCTGTAATCCCAGCACTTGGGAGGCTGAGGCAGGAGGATCGCTGCGAGTTCGAGACCAGCCTGGGCTACAAAAGTGAGCTCAAAGCCAGCCTGAACTGCACAGTGAGACCCTGTCTCAAAAAGCCAAAAAAAAAAAAAAAAAAGAATAAATTGGAAGTAACACTGGTACTTAATAAGGGAACAGGTTAAGGATGCCATTATAAAATTTTCATAATAAAAGTAATTGTTAAGACTATAGTAGTAGAGGAAAAATATATCAGATTTGTTGGAGAGAGCTACCGTTGTGGGCCTGAGAATGAGTTGTTCCCACCTTCTGCAGCTATGTAGAATTCCCTATATAATGTGACCTGATAGTAACAGAGCTCTAGGAAGTAAGTATTCACTGAGCCACTGGACTGCCTGTTAGAAATTTTACCTTGGTTCAAGGTTTAGGATTTAAACATTAATTTTTGTATTTATGATTCTGTTAATTAAAAACTTCTAGAATCCTGGAAGATTACCAAGTGTTTTCTTATAATAGTGTCTTTATGGTAATAGCATTTTGGTAGATAAAAACAAATGTTAACCTTGATCTTGAATTTCATATGCATTTCAGGACAAGTTGTATATATTGCCTTTTCTCTTCTACTCTCACTTCAGTGCAAAGTAAAACCAATTCCCATCAAATTTGATAATGAAACACTATAATTATAGTATTCTTCTACTTTGTTGGCTTTGTGTATTTGCTTTTCAGTGAGAGAGCTTCAATAATGGAAACTTATGGCAGGTTTAAGCTAATGAATGTTGACTTAGACCTAGAGCTAACAAATCCACAGGAAACTGCTGACTTGATGTGAATTTACCATGTCTTTTAAGGAAACTGTTGATCCTGTGCTACCCTCACCCATTCTTTATATATTTTAATTTGTTTTGTGTCATACAGAGTTTTTGTTTCCTTTATCTTTCAAACACTTTGTTCTGGTCTGTGACCTGTTAGGAACTGGTCCCCCATGGGAAGAGTTGAATGGCTGGATGAGCCAAGCCCACAAAGCTTCATCCATATTTAAAGCACTACAGTGTACGTGAATCATCCTGAAACTACCTCCCTTCCATTCTGAAAATATCATCTTTTACAAAAAGATAATATCATCTTTTACAAACCTTGTGAGAGAGACCAATTTATATAGGTCTGAATTGTTTCTCTTTTGCTGTTACCCAAAATTCCTCCCAGACATATAGGATAAGTTAAGCATGGTATTTGTATTTTTAAGTTTCATGTGGAAATAGCCTAATGATTCATAGTGACATTTTTAAGAGACTGTGTGTGAGTGTGTGTGTGTGTGTGTGTGTGTGTGTGTTGTCCTAGAGTATTGGAGATCAAACCCAGGGCTGTGCACACACCAAGTTATACCCCAACCCTTTTGCGTTTCATTTTCCATTTTAAGACAGTCTTGCTAAGTTGCCAAGGCTGGACTTGAACTTGTGATCCTTCCTGCCTCACCCTCTTTACTAGCTAAGAATCACAGGGGTGTGCCATTAAACCCAGCTTTGAGTTACTAGTTTTTATTTTAGTTTTTTAGGTTTATGATAATATATTAAATTTTTCCAGAAAGTTTATTGTTTTTGTTAGAATCAGATTATTTTTAAAGTCTTTACCAAGTTAGTTCCTGATTAACAGCTGGACTAATAGAACAAACACATATAAAACACATAAAACAATTACTCCCTGTCAAGATACACTTTTAGATACACTGACCATATTGGATTACAATAACTTTTTCCTATTGTCTGTCCTATATTTTGCACTTTATGTATTGGATTTCTCATATAAAAGAAATCATGTCCTATTTAAGTTTAACTCAGGGGCACAATTGCCTGCCTGGCAAGTTCAAGGTCCTGAGTTCAATCCCCAGTTCTCAAAAAATAAATAAATAAATAAATAAATAAA
>PVJA010005956.1:0-53787 GCA_004027025.1 Myocastor coypus
TAGAAGGCAGGTAAAGGTGCTTTCAGTGTCGCTGCGCTCGACTTTGAGATTCTGGTTTCTTCTGTAGGCTTTCGTGAACTGTTACAAGGATGATAGCCACACTCGAGAGTGACTTACTTTGCTTGTTTTGTTGTTTGCATTAGCGGAAGAACCACAACCATCACCCGTGTCCCATCTCTAAGATGGCGGAGGCAGCTTCCCAAATAAAGAATTTTTAAAAAATGAGGCCTCCAAAAATTCAAAGACTGAATTCGAAAATATGTATTTGAGTGGAACAAAAACATCTCAAAGGAAGATTCACAAATGTAAAATAAATATATGAAAACAATGTTCAACATCCTTGGACATTTAAGAGATGTAAATTAAAACAACACTAAGATAACACATTATACCAGAAAGCAAGGCTATCATCAAGATGTCAGCCAATAAAAAGCACTAGAGAGACTTTGGAGATAAAGGAACACTTCTCCACTGTGAGGGAGAGTGTAGACTAGTATAACCATTATGGAAATCAGTCTCAAGGTTCCTCAAAGAGATAGCTTTGGAGGTCACATTCAAGCCAGTTACTTGCTCCAAGGTATTTTTCCAAAAGAGCTTAAATCAACATACCACAGAAATATATATGTACCCATGTAGCAAACTACAATGACTATCAGCTGAGGGCTAGGTGAAAAAGTTATGGTTGCAATTAGAAAATAAAGAGAAATAAAAGGGATTAGTATTGGAAAAGAAGTTAAATCGTCATTGTTTGTAGACGACAAGATGCTCCAAACAGAAGACCCTAGAAACTCTACCAAGAGACTTATAGATTTCATCACCAAATTCAGCAATGTAGCAGGACACAATGTCAACACCCAAAAATTAGTAACATTTTTATGCACAAAGATGAACACACTGAGAGACAAATTAGGGAAACCACATCTTTCTTGGTAACAAAACAAACTGAAATACTTAGGAATTAATGTCACAAATCACATAAAAGTTTTATGCAGTGAAAATTATAGTATTCTGAGAAGAGATATTGAAGAGTATTTGAGAAAAAGAAAATATATTCCATGCTTCTGAGTAGGAAGAACCAACTTTGTGAAAATGGTCAGTCCCTCAAAATTATTTTGAGGAGTCCATGCAATGCCAATTAAAATGCCATTAGTATTATTCAGAGAGCTACAAAAATGTTTCAGCAAATTTATTTGGAACCAGAGGAGACCCACAATATCAAAAGCAATCTTGGAAAAGGAAGGAAACACAGGAGGTAACACAATGCCTGAACTAGAATTATACCATAAATCTACTATGATAATATCAACATTGTACTGGCACAGAAACCGACCTGAAAATCAATGAAACGGATTAGAAGATGCACACACAACTGCAAACACTCTCAGATACCTTATCTGTGATAAAAAATAAAAGGCAAATATGCTCACTGGAAGAAAGATAGCTCTTTAATAAATGATACTAGGAAAACTGGCTTTCTACAAGCTAAATGCTAAAATTAGATGCATGTTTATCATCATGCACAAAGCTACTGTCAAAATGGATCAAAGATTTAAATATTAAAACAGAAACATTAAATCTTCTGGAGTAAAATTTAGGTATGAAATTGAAGACATAGGAGTAGAGAGTCCACTTTCTATAACATATAAAGAATTTTTAAAAATCAAGCCCCCCAAAATTCAAAACCCAACACAAAAATGAGCATCTAGATGAATACACAACTCTCAAAGGAAGAAATGCAAAAAGCAAGTAGACACATGAAAAGATATTCAACATCATTGATCGTTTGAGAAATTCAAGTTAAAACAATACTGAGATTCCATCTTGCCTCAGAAAGAATGGATAACTTTAAGAAGTCAGCCAATAATAAATACTAGAAGGGCTCTGGAGAAACAGGAGCACTTCTACACTCTGGGTTCAAATGCAGACTGGTACAAACACTATGGAAATCAGCACGGAGATACAATGCAAAGCTAGGATTGGAACTATCTATTCCCTTTCTGAGTACTTTTCCAGAAGAATGAAAAACTCATTCCAGAGAGATACATGTGCGTCCATGTTTATAGTAGTGCAATTTGTCATAGCTAATTCCTGGAAACAACCCAGATGCCAATCAACTGAGAAATGGTTAAAGGAGATACGCTATGTTTATCAAATGGAGTAATAGTCAGCTATAAAACAGGATACATTTGAGTCGTTTGTCAGTAAGTTGATGCAACTGGAGAGCATACTTTTAATTGAAATAAATCAGATGTGCAAACATCATACTGCATCAGTGTGAGGACCTGAAAGAGAATAATGAAACCTGTAGGGTACAATAGATACTAGTATAATGGAATGAAATTATTCAAAAGTACATAGTTACTGAGATGAGGACAAGGGCAGGAGAGGGAATGTGAGAAAAAGATTTATCTAGCTATATAAGTACAATAGTTTAGATAACTATACTGCTGGCCTATGGAAAGGAGCAGTTATTACTTAATTTATTTTGTTCCTTTTTTCAACTGTGTGTACTTTTTCTCTTCTTGATTTCTTATACATTTCGTTCTCTTTTTTTTCCTGCAATTGTACATGTATCTACATGTTACAACAAATACTGGGAAATTTATATTGCTTCATTAAATGAAATTCTATATCTTTTGTAATTTTTTCTGGTTTAATTCTAATTTGTACTCTCAAAAATATTTTTTAAAAGTTGTTTGTTTTACACAATGGGATATTACTCAGCTATGAGTAAGATCAATTTTATGCTCTTGTAAATAAGTGGATGCAGCTAGAGACTATATTGCTAAGTGAAATAAATCAGGTCTACATTTGGAAATATTGTATTATCACTAGTGTGAGACCCTGATAGTGTAATTGAAATCAAAAAGATGCAGCAGATACTGCAAAAGAGAAAGAAATTGTTCAATGGGAAGAAAAAACTGAGATAAGGAAATATATCAATGAAAGAAAGGAATAAATAAATTTAGATATATTTGTAGAACAATTTGGATAATTGTCACAACTGGTTTGTCATATCTTGAAAACTAAAACTTGTTATATATTGTTATCGTTTGTGTCTAGTTGTCCCCTCAAAGCTTCATGCAGTCATGGGGCGGGGACTTTTAGAGTTTGAGATTAACTCACGATCTACTGGGATTATGGATGATCCACTGGGAGTAGAGGTTTTAGTACTGCTGGGATTATGGTTGTGAGTGCTATGCACAAACTGGGGCAGAGAGCCTGAATACAGTATAAGAGAGACAGAGGGACTGACTCTTTGTTCTCGTTATTACTGTCCTGCAGCCATGAACTAGATGCTTTCTGTCACCCTTAGAGCCAACCAAATATGGACTGAAACTTCCAATAATTTTGAGCTGAATAAACTGTTCCTTTCTTCATTTGGGGTGTTGAGTGTTTGTCTCTACGATGAGGGAAGAGTAGCAAGCACATATATCTATCTCCATATAATAACCTTAAGTAAAAATGAATAAAAAAAAATCTAACCATTAAAACAGAAACACTCAATCTATTACAAGAGAAAGTAAATAGAATTTCCAAAGGCACAGGTGTAGACAAGGGGCAGAAAACCAAGCTACAATGGAACACAAAAACCAAACTGCAAAGGGATGCACTCAAAGAATCAACAATTGGTATCTCATCTTATTAAAAAAAAATCTTCTCATCAAAAGACATCATCAACAGAGTGTAAAGAAAACCCAAAAATTATATAGGAATGTTAACTATCTATCCCTCAGACAAAAGACTTATAACTAGAACATAAAGTATTAAATAATTTCATACCTCCAAAGTTTCAATATCTAATAAAAAATGGGCATCTGAAATGAACACACACTTCTAAGATGAAGAAATACAGATGGCAGCTAAACACAAACACACACACACACACAGACACACACACATGGTCAACATCACGGGTCCTTCAAGAATTGCAAATTTTAACAAACTGAGGTATCCCTGCCACTGAAGAATGATCATAATCACATATTCCAGCATGCCTGTTGGCAAATAGGAACCCTTCTCCACTGTGGGCAGGCATATACACTGATGTAATCCTTATGAAAATCAGTGTGGAGATATGTTAAAAAACTAGGATTCGAGGTCCCACTCAACATAGCTATCCCTGTTATGTATATCTTCCAAGAAAATTTTAAAACATCCATACCACTGTTATATGTGTTACCCTTTTTTTTATACTAGCACAATTATAATACATAAATCTTAGAAACAACCTATATGCCTGTTAACCAAGGAATGGTTATAACAAATGAGGAATTTTATACAATGGACTTTTCCTCAACTACAAAAACAGAAATGTGATGGTTTTATGACTAAATGTTTGCAACTAGAGACCATAATATTAAGTAAATCTGACCCACATATGGAAATATCATATTGCCTTGCTACTAGGAAAAACTAAAAGAGTAAATAAGATACAAAAGATAAAATAGATATTGTGAAAGATAAAGTCATTGCTCAAAAGCAAAGAACTGGGACTGAGGAAAGAAGAAATGAAGGAAAGAATATATATATACTATATATAATACATATTATATATAGTATATATACTATATATAGTATGTATATATTATATATATACCATCAAATATATAATATGTATATAGTTAAGGTAGCTAAGATAATTGTACAACTAAATTATATTATTTCACTGAAAGGAACAGTGTTTAGACTTTTTTTCTTTCTTTTTTTTTTTTTTTTTTTTTTTTTTTTTTTTTTTTTTTTATTTCAGGGAAGAGTCTACAGGGTGTTCAGGTTTTCACTACTAGATCAGACTCACGGTGATCTGCTTGTTTATAGCCTCCCAAAATCTGGGATTACAGGTGCATTATACCATGCCCAGTCTCAATTACCATCTCAGCATACCCCTAGGATGGGACTACACAGCAGACCTAGGCATTGAAGCCCCAGCCACTGTGTCTACTTGCAGGCACTTTAATGCACTTAGCTATTTGATGGATCCTTTGTTAGTCTTTAAACTGTTTGATCATTCTTAGATGCTTATATCTGTCAATATAAGAAACTATTTTGATCATAGTATGGAAAATAATAAGCAGTATTAATTTCCTATCATCTTATTTTGAAAATCTATGTCATTTTTATTTTTTTAATGTTTAAAATTTTAAAAAATCAAAGGATTAGGAATACTTATGGTTCCTAGAATTTTTAGCTAGTCTAATATTAAAAATTGTGATTTTACAGTCTTAAATGCAACATTGCCAGTATTGCTATAAGTCTGAAAACACAGATTATTGCTATTTACCATTAAGCAAAATGTATACATTTCAGCTAACTTCAAAATGCATAGAAATATGCTACAATTTGAAACTGGTTTTAAACTGAATTGCCAGATAACATATTTTTCAAGTTATGTTTGTGTTTTAGAAAACCAGGGAATTTTTCTATTATATTAATAAGCCCCAAAAGTCATGAAAGACATCTATAGGCAAAGCATCATAAAGATTGTTCCTTAAATATTTGTACTTTATATTTAAATAGATGCCTTATATTTATTTAATTATATGAATAAGATAGATTGATATTATGCATTTATTATTTTATTATATTTAAAATAAATTAAATAACTGTGTAAAATAGATTATATAATTTAAATGTCTTATGACCCAGTAAATTTTATTTTAAAATATATTTCTAAATTTTTTACAACTGTAATTAAACATTTAATATCATACATTAAAACTTTCCCAAACTTCAGTTCTTACAAAATACTTCCATTTTTGGTTGTATTTTCACTTATTTGTTTACCCCTAAGGACTGAATCCAGGGTCTTACACATACTAGACAAATGCTATGCCACAGAGATCCAAGCCCAGTGTTCATTTTCTCCATAATATTTGCACTCTTTGGCTTAGAGTGCCCTTGTTTATCTTTTACAACTGTCTTTGCTTTGATAAACAAACTATAGGGTTATTTTATTTGACATAAAAGCTTGCAACTTAATATAACTCTCAATCAATTTGTGGAATCATCAAACTAAATGAATCAACTGGTATGCACATATTCTGTGGCATTCTTCATTTTTAAAGAATGAATTTTGTTATAAGATGATGTGTGTCTCTGGAATAAGAACCTAGATTGGAAAAAAAATCTATCTTAATGAGCAATCATGTATTTAAAATTAGTCACCACACAAGTATATTATTTAACATATTTAAAGACTATAAAATGATGAAATATAAAGGAGATATTTAGAGAAAAAGTGTGAAGAATAAGGAAGCTATTCTAAAAATGTAATATCATTTTGTTTTCCATTGCTGTAGGTAATTGTGTTCCACTTCAATTACATTGAGTATTATTTCACAATATGTAATATAGTACTTTATACTTGAGAACCACTTTACAATCATTTGCTAATGATTAGCATTCATGAAAACTGTTCTTTTCTTTTAGTTGTCAGAAAGGACCAGTAAAACTAAGAAACTTAAAAGCAAAAAAGTCAATACTTATGAGAAAAACTATATTTTCCAATGAAAAAACAAGGAGTAAAAGTTGTTAAATGAAATTACTTCACATCAAGCAACATCTACCAAAATCTTGTACATTATCAAATGGAAAACATGGTAACAAATTTAAAAAAAATTCCTATTGTCAAGCAATAAATGTACTTAAATTAAAAATGATGTATTTTTTTAAAATGCAAATTTGCATAGGGAAAAATATAAAGTATTATAAGAATTATGAAATGAAAGATATTAATATAATTTTGTAGTAATAGGAAATATCTTAAATGAAGATTCATTTTAATGTTAACTTGAATGGAAGCATATTTTCAACTGGTAGGTGTAGAATTATGCAAAAAGACAAATATAAAGATGTAACATACATACATATAAAATAACGAAAATTGGTGTCTTATATATTATAGTGGGCAATTTTCTGCTGCAAGAATCATTACTGGTTTATATCCTAATAGTACCATATTTGTCTTTATTATCTTCTGAAATATTTGGCCAGAACTGCAGGAAAGAATCTGGAGAGGAACAAATCATAGTGGAAAATTTTTACTAAATTAGGAAGCAAACGTTTACTAAAAGGCAACTGCAATTTGTTTATCAATATTTTGAGGTTGCCAGAAATTAAACCAAATGTTGACAAAATTACATAATCCTTACAAAATCAGAAATACTTGATAGTACATTTAATATATCTAAAATCTAATGCAGCATAACTTATTTTTTCTTATGTGGAAAAGTTTAATCATTCTGTACATAATTGAAATTTAAAAAGAAAAATTTGGAAACGTCCACCTATATGTCTCATTTCAGAGACTTATGTACTATTACTCTCACTTAAAAAAAACTAGGAAACATTTATTTTGCTTATTCACACAGTATATTAACAAAAAGTTAGTTTGACATGTAAGTAACTGTGGCCATAATCTTCCCTTTCACTTAGAAGTTAACATTTATCAGATAATATTTCAAATGATTATTTCTATCACAATCCCTCTCTTAACTTTTACTTTTTGTTTTTATTCATTTTAATGAGAAAAGGATAAAATAGCAATGAAATAGTTTCAAAACAAGTTAGTAGGATGGTTCAAATAATTAATACAATGCATACTGTCTTCATAGTAGTTACACAGAGGAAAAGATGCAGATCTGGTATCTTGTCTAAAGAATATTACTACAAACTTTTATTCTCAATGAACTAAGAGAAATTATATGTTTACTATTCTGTCTATATATAGAAAAATATACTATTTTGTATATATATAATGTATATATAATGTATAGTTATAATATATACATTAGAAAAAATACATATATTCTTTGCAAAGTTTCTAACGCTAGAAGTATATAGCATACAATGTCTTCTAAGTAAAATGTAAGTCAGAGATACAGTATGAATCATAAAACAAAATTATAATTAAAAATATTATATTAAAAATATTATAATTAAAATTATAATTAAATAATAATTAATTAAAATTATATATTTCAGAGCTATATCCCAAAATACAAATTAAATCATGAGTCCAACATAGAAATCAGAATGTTGCATATCATATTTACAAATCTGTAATCAACTCAGTGTACTCGCATAGTATTTGAATAGGTTGATATATACAAAAATATCAACTAAGAAAAGTTGCTATTGTAGTAAATAATTACTAAGAATAAAACATAGTATAAATAATGGAATGGAAAATATATGACCAGCACATCTAACAGTTTGGGATAGGATATTGCACAATGCTCTAGCATGTCGTTTACATGGGCAGTTTCCATGATGAATACATGTGGCCATGTGTCACTTGTGGGACTGAGCTACAACTATTTCCCTGATATTCAATCTCTAGACCCAAAGAGAATCATGACCCATAACATTCAGGAGAAATCTATTTGTAGAATATGCTGATGGACATATTCTGCTTCTGTATAAAAAAGAGTAGCTGAAAGACTGCTTTGTATACCTCTTTTTCTCCAGTATTTAATTGTTTGCCCTATTTGGTGGGTCCTTGCAATTCTCCTTCATGGAATTGTGGTCATTTTGATCCCTCTCTAAAATATCTTTTAATAAACCCCGAAGGGCTGGTTTTGTCACCCTGAAATTTTAACCTCTGAAATCTTGAGCCAAAATATACTATATTCCCAGAAAACTAATCTAGAAATAAAACTGTGACTGTTTTCATAATTTTGCTTTTATTTTTATAAGCTGAATATTCATAGAAATATGCAAGCATAAAGATATCTAGCTACTTTTTTGCCTAAATGCTCTGACTAATGAATGCTTTTAAAATATAATTTCCTAGAGGAAAGGAGAGTATTGCTCAGTGTTGTAGATAGCAAGCAGAAAAGTTAGGAAATATGGCATGGGCCAAGCCATGCACTTATATACAAAGGATGAATTAGAAAATCTTCCAAAGAATCTCCAACAGGATTTTGACACTGAGGGTAGCAATGTGTAAGAGTAAACAATGCTTGAAGTGCCTGGTATTTTAGGTGTATACTGCTTTTAATGTATTTTCAACCATTGCTATACTCTCTCTCAAGTAAATGTTTGTTTTAAAAGAAAACAAAAAAGGGTAAAGAGAATACAGGACAAGCAAAAATGTCATAGGATTATCCTGCTACAATTTGTGTATGCCTAGATTTCTAAATCTCTGTGTAAACATGTGCAACAGTTTTTAATCATATTTTATAGAGATTTATTAGACTATCAATGATTGATGAAAATACTAGTTCCATGTTGTCTAAGGCATTTAATATTCAGAATGACAGTGATGTTAAGCTCAAGTACCTATGTTATAGAGTAATATTATCAATAATCTTCTCTTCTGGAGGATTAGCAACTTAAGTTTGCAGAGCAAAAAAAAAAATGAGAGAAAAAGAAAGGTTATAACGAAAACCAATATTTTGGCTCTGGCCCTTCAAGGTCAGTGAGGACTCAGGACATAAGCGAACCTGTAATGTAACATCCTATAGTTCAGTGATATTCCAAATTTTCGGTCCAAGGAGATCATAGGGCCACAGAGGAAAGGGACTGAAGATGTATAGTGTGCCTAGGGAGAGTCATCAAGACAGAAAACATTATCTCGGGCTTTTCATAGAGAGCAAACTGGTCAAGCAATGGCTGTGACTCATCCAGACAGCTGACACTAACAGAAGATCTATAAAACACTGTACGTGGTTTCAAGGCAAATCCTGAGAGGATTTGACTGACATTGTGAGATACAAAAGTTACATGTTTTGTTATATAGATCTTGCTTTAACTTGGCCTTAACCACTGTTATGGTTTATGTCTAGTTGTTCCCCCAAAGCCTCATGTAATCACTGGGCGGAGACTTCTACAGTTTGAGACTTGATCCATGATCCCTGGGATTATAGGTTTTAGTACTGATGAGATTATGGGTCGAAGTACTTCTGGGATTATGGGTGTAGCCTAAGGCGGGGGCTAAGGCGGAGAGCCTGAATGTAATATAAAGAGAGACAGACAGACAGACTCGGGCTGTTGCTGTTGCTCTGCTGCCATGTATGGTTGGCTACCTCTGCCGCTATTTTGTTGCTGTTCTGCTGCCATGAACTGGATGCTCTCTGCTCTGTTCCACTCAGCCTTGGGCCAGCCAAATATAGACTGAAACCTCCACAAACAGTGAGCTAAATAAACCTTTCCTTCCTTCATTTTGAGTGTCGGGTATTTGTCCCAGCAACTAGTAAAAAGTAACTAATACAACCTCCAAGCAGAAAAGTTTAAACAAGAGGCATAAAAAGTAAAGCCAGATTAGTGTGCTGAGTTGTAAACGGTTGAAGCCAACAGCCTCCAACATTGCCAGCTCTGCCAATAACCCACTAATATTATGGGATATTGAACTATGTATACAACTATTTTCTGTTAGTTCAATGAGAAGAAATATGTGTACTAATAGTGTTTAGAAAAGTTATCATGTCTGCAGCTTGTACTCTGAACAACTATGATGAAGACAACAATACACATTATATTAGTTATTGTGGCTGTCCTGCTAAACTGTTTTGAAACTTTCTCATTTTTATTTCTTATTAAAAATAATGAAAAACTGAAAAAGAAATAATCACTCAGTTAAAGAAAAAAGAAATTACAAGTATTATGAAGCAGTTGGTCAAAAAAATCTAAAGCAGATATAAAAGTAGAGAGGCATAGGGAAGTGATTGAAACCTTGAATTAGCAATATAGGAAAGAAATGGAATATATTAAACAGATTCAAAGATCAATTCAGTAAATTAAAAATTGTACCAAAAGCTGGCAAAACTATGTGAATGAATCTAAAGACAGACTTTCAGACCATGAGGACAGGATATGGCTAGTTCCCATGAGAAGAGGTACCTCTTAACAATAACAAGAGATCAGGAAGTTACATTTCAACAGCGGCAAGACGATGCAAAGACAAACAAACCACATAAGAATGATATGTGATAATGAAAAAGCAGGCATCGACACAAATGACATAAAAATTATTTGCAAATATTGTAGCAGAAAATATTTCTGACAATAGGAACAGGGTCTGACATACAGACAAAAAGCTTACGTCCAGAATTAGGGATGAAAAGATTATTTAACTGATGATTTGTGGAGGTTTCATCTCATATTTGGCTGGCTTCAAAGCAGAGTGGCACATGGCAGAGGGCAGCAGTTCATGTCAAGATAAAGCAGCCAAAGCAAGAAGAATAAAAAAGGAGAAGCAGAGAGCAGCCTGTTTCCCTCCCTTATACTGTATTTAGGCTACCTAGCCCAAGGTAAGTTTAGTACTTATACCCAAATCTCAGCATTGAACCATAAAGCAATCCAGAATTCTAGAAGCCTAATCCATTACTAAATGAGTGTTTTGCATCAAACTTGAGAGAATACCGAGACACAAACGATAATATTGCACCCCTGGCCCACCAAAGACTCATGCAGATTTTTTTTATGCCATAGAAATTTTAGTCCATCTCTGAGAATCACTAAAGTAATACTGGTTTTAGAATTCCTGAAAAGTCCTAGTCTCAAGACTGTCCTGAGAACTAAGGCAAACTACATAAATGAATCGCTTTGTAAATGAAAGGAAATTGAAACACTTGTAACATTCAGAGGTATAAGATAAATATTTCCATTCCAAAAGTTACAAACAATAAGATATGAGGAAATGAGACCAAATGAATCCAACATCCAGCATGGAAAATATTAAATCCGGTAGCATTATATGGAACCACTTTGACAATCTGTGTCAAATTGTGAGATAAAAATTGTTTTGTGTCAATCTGCCCTTATAGTACTTCCAGTGGTTATGTCTCCCATGACTTTTTTCTCAGGCCTCTGTTGCTCCCTCTTTGCAACTTTTCTTAAATGATCCAGGCTCCTAACTTCTCCAGACATCTGGGGTCTCCACTGCACCTTTGGTTTCTCTTTCACAGCTTTGTATACTGCCCTGTTGGGAGCAGGCTGCCTAGCTTCTGAGGCTTTCTGAAATCTAGATGGAAGCCTCTTAACTTTAGAAATCTTGAATTTTGCACACACTTAAGGACAGTGTCACGGAGCTGGCCCAATATCTTGGCAGATTAAAGTGTCTGTACGCAAGTGCGGGGGCTGTGGGTTTGATTCCTGGGCCTGCTGTGCTGGCCCTGCACTGAGATGGCAATTGAAACTGGGGGCATGGTTGTGCATGCCTGTAATCCCAGCTCTTGGGAGGCTGTAAACAGACAGGTCACTAGTAGTATAACCTAATAATGAGACCCTGAACACCCTGTAGAACCTTCCCTAAAATACGAAAAAAAAAAAAAAAAAAAAAAAAAAAAAAGACCAATGTGATGTGGACGCTGCCAAGGTCGACTCATCTACTCACAGTGAAAGCAAGTAGCCAGGCCTCCCTTTCTCTTGGCTGTAATGGTTGAATGCCCGGATTTCTGAGCACTTTGAACCTGATTCTTGGGTCCATATCCTCTGGGCTTCCACAACTTTGAAAACTACTGTGTCTACTGGATCAAGGCACTTCGTGGCTTTAACTTCAAAGCAAAGTCTTTCAATTATGCAGTTGATAGACTGCAAAAGGTGGAGATTTGTTACTTCTACTGATACTATCGAACCATACTTTGTATTTTCCAGTTTCTTCTCAGCAATCAAGATCACCCCTACCCTGAGTTGTGGCCCATAGCTTTACTGGAACTGTCCATCTAGGCAAACTCACAACATTTTAAATCCTTCTTCTGGGCTCTCTCCTCTTTATTGACAACATAAATCTGGCTAACAGTCCCCAACGATAGCCATGTCACTGCCCTAAAATCGAATTCCTTCAAATTGCTATTCAGTCAACTGTCCTTAATCTTAGACTAAGGCAAAGCTTCTGGACATGAAGGAAATGCATAAAACTATTTGCCAAGATATAACACATATCAGCTGGAGTCCAACAACTAATTGCCCTCCTTCTCCCAGTAAAGACCTTCTAAGCACAGTCTTAGCCAGCAGAATTTATTTGAAAAATAAAAAAGTAAAACAGGACAAGCACAAATAAACTACATAATGCTGCTCCAAAATTTCACAGAAAAAGAAGAACCAGTCAAGTCGAAAGTCCATAAAATGGAGGAAATAATAAACATCAGAGGAGAAATTACTGCATTTGAGACTGAAAATATAAAACAATGAATTAAAGAATCAAAGAGTTTGTTCTTTCAAAGAATAAATAAAATTGATAATCCCTAAGTCAACTTTATCAAAAAACAGCAGAAAATATTCAAATTCATGCAATGAATCCTCAATGAGGATTGAAAAGGGTAAAAATCACTGCAGATCCTGTGGAAACTCAGATGAACATCAGTATCTGCTTCACAACTCTTTATGACATAGAATGGAAAATACTAAAGTGGACAAAGTCCGACATATGTATGAATTATTGAAACTAAATTAAAAAGAAATAAAAGTTTTGAATAACCCAACATCAGTTAATGAAATTCAAAGTGTAATTAAACCCTACTGAGCAAATAAAATCCAAAGTCCTGATAGGCTCATTGCTAAATATTACAAGAAATTTAGACATTATTTAATGCCAATACTTCTCAAACATTTTCACAAAATGGAAAAGGAAACAATACTCCACTACCCATTCCTGGAGGCAAGCATTATCCAGATAATAAACCAGAGAAAGATCCAAAGGGAACTACTGGCAACTCTCCCTCCTAAGCATAGATGCAAAAATCCTCCAAAAGATATTAACCAACAGAATGTAGAAAATCATCAAGAAGCAGATATGCCGTGACCAAGTGGGATTCATCACATAATGAAGATATGTTTAAACATGTAAATCAATAAATGAAAAATACCACATTAGTAGAACCAAAAATAAAATTCACATGTTCATCTCAATAGTTGTTAAAAATCTTTGGAAAAAGTGCAACACTCATTTATGTTAAAAATAAAGCTTAGATAAAATTGGAATGCACTGTCTTTACCTCAGTGTAAATAGCAAAGCATTACCCAACATCATACTGAATGGAGGCAAAATGGAAAAAATAAAATAAAATAAGCTGAAAACTTTCCCTCAAATATCAGATATTCAGTAATTCTAATCTTATTCATTATAGCTCTGCAAATAGTAACTACAGCAATTAGAAAATAGGACGAGATATTAGGAATAAGTAAAAGAAAAGGACTTAAATCATTACTTTCAGATGACATGATACTCTACATAGAAGATTCCCAAAACTCCACCAATATACTTCTACATTTATACCCATATTTAGTAGTATAGCTGGATATAAAGTCAACACTCAAAACTCAAAGCATTCTTGTATACAAACCACAAAATGACTGAGAGAGAAATTAGGGAAAATCTAACTTTCATAATAATATCCAAAAAATAAAATGAAATATATAGGAATCGGTCTAACAGAGGCTATAAAATATCTTTTAACTGAAATTTATAATATGCTGGAAAGGACATTAATGAGATATCAGAAAATGGAACGATAAAGAAGAACCAACACAGTAAAAATGACTGTACTCTGTGGTATATTTACACAATGGAGTACTCTGGAGCTGTAAAGAAAGATAAAAACAAGACTTTTATAGGTAAACTGATGTAGCCAGAGACCATACACATGAAAAATGCCATATCATCTCACTAGTGTAAAAAACTGAAAGAGTAAATAAGGTTCAAAAGGTATAATAGACATTGTGAAACGGAAACAGAATGCTCAAGAGGAAAATGTAACTAGGATATGGCAAAGATGAAGTGAAGGAAGGAGATAAAGCAAAGATAATTATATCACTAATTATATTAATTCACTGAAAGAACATTTAGTGATCAATTTCACATGCCTATATGTGGTAATCTGAGTAATTGCTTTGAAGATAGCAATATGCAATACAATCACCATGTTAATTTCCTACTATCATGTTTTATGATTCTGAATCTTTTTTCTCTTTAAAAGCTTTTTATTTGGATATAAAAATATGTTCTACATGTTTAACACAATCCCTGTCAACATATCATTAGCACATCTCACAGAACTAGAGAAAACATCCCTAAAGTGTATTTAGAAACAGGAGAGGCCTAGAAATTGAAGGCATTTCTGGACAATAAAGGCTAGACAGAAGAGAACACAATACTTGACTTGAAATTATACTACGAAGCTACTGTGATTTAAAAAATGGGCTATAAAACAAAACCTGACCTGAGGATTAAGGGAACATAGTATAAGATGTGGAAGTAATTCCAAGCATACTCAGCCTCCTTATCCTTGAAAAAGAAGCTAAATACCTTCACCGGAAGAAAGCCTCTTTGATAAACGATGCTGGAAACAGTGGGTTTCACATGTCGAAGATGAAAATTCAACCCATGTTTATTGTCAGTCACTAAATGGAAATCAAAATGGATCAAATGGGCTGAGGATCAGTGACATAGAACCTTCCTTACAAGCGTACGGTTCTGAGTTCAATTCCTAGTAAGAAAAAAATTATAAAATATATAAAGAATTAAAAGTTTAAAAAAACTTGAGACCTCCCCCTAGAAAATCAAAGACATAATCAAACAATGGTATTTGATTTGAGTATATACTTACAAGTCCAAGAAATATAAATAGTAAATAAATATACGAAAACATGTTCAAATCCTTTTTCATTTGAGAAATGCAAATTAAAGCAATACGGAGATCCCAGTTCATTCTAGAAATAATGGCTATCATCAACAAATCCACCCATATAAAATTCTAGATGAGATGTCAAGGAATGTGCAGTAGAATAGTGTGCAGAATAAGAGGATTAGTGGTGCCCTTCTACCCTTCTTCAGATACCTACAAGAATTAAAAATTTATGCCACAGCAATATATATGTGCCAGTGTTCATAGCTGTGTAATTGTCATTGTTATATTGTAAAACAACCAAATATCAAGCAACCAAGGAGTGTATTTAAAATGTGGAATTCTTATACAGTGTATTATTACTCAGCTATCTAGGATTAACCTGAATCTTTTATGTGTGATTGTGTGCAACTTAAAACCATTCCCATAAGCAGAATAAATCAGATTCACACACATAGTTATCATACTGTTTCTCTGGTTTGAGACATTGAGAAAGTAAAAGAGGCCTAAATCTTATAATACATATGTGAAGTAAGAAGAACTTGCTTCAAAGTAAAGAGGAACTAGGGTGAGACAGAGGGCAAAGGGAGAAAGGAAAAAGTGAAAATAATACAAGTGAGCTCCAGTCAGTGTCTCTTAATTTATTGCAATGGATTGCTCACGTTAATATCATGGTCAACTACGGTTTATTTCTCACCAACTTCCCAAGCTCCTATGTCTCTCTTTTGTTACTGTTTGTAGAACTGGGAATCGAACTCAGGACCTTACATTTTCCAGGCAGACACTTGTACCCCTAAGCTATCTCCCTGGCCCCTCATGCTAATATAAATCGGAGAAAATTTTATGTCCATCACTTGTATTCTGAGTATTTACTTTGAAGAGGACCATATGCAATGCATTAACAGCTATTATTCTTCTATTACTTTATGACATTTTGTTTTACCTTTTACCATAAAATACAAAATGGTAATGGTAAGTCAGTGATTGAACATTTACCTCAAAGCCCTTAACTTGTCCAGCATTCACTAGAAAGCATGACAGAAAGCATTACTCAGAGTGAGAAAAGGAAGAACAAAATTGATCTGAAAAAGGAAAAATGAAAAGAAAAACAAACAGGTGTCTGCTTTTCTCAGCATATGACTGGAAGCAGCTGACTTTTAGTACATTATTGCCTGTGCTAAAGAAATACAGTATTCATATACAGCATTAATTAATGAGCTTATCTTTTAAAATTTACACAGGCATCCTGCTTTTTGAAAAAAATCTGCTAAAATTTTTGAAGTGGTAAATGTAACTCAACCTCAGGCTTAAGAAAAACCACTTTAAATGCTGTAATCCTCAACTAATCCCCAACAATTTTCTAAAAGAGACAGAAAGAAATTTGTATCTAAGGACGAGAGAAACCACATAAAGCACCTAGCAGAATGCAGACAAATATCACTAATGACCAGAAGGGAATGACTGTGCTTTATTCATACCAAGCAGAATGTAAAATCAATTCAATGTTTCACCAGAAAGCACAGGAGCTTTTTTTATGCAGCTGAAAAGTAATCAGAAATGTGGGTTCCCAGGAGCAATGAGGCATCACAAGTCTATAGAATGTGCAAACAATTGTAAAGTGGGAAAGAGAGACTGGAATTGAAAGTTATAAATATAGGGAAGAATGGTAAAAGCCATATCTCCCAGGGGTTCTTATGTTGATTACTAGATTTTACTACAAGTAATTGCAGCACGAGCAAAATACATTTGAAACTTCAAAACTTAGCAAATGATTTTGCTGAGAAAGCAAATAGCAACAATTTTCTCTTAAATTAATTGTAGGAAGACAACAGAAAGAAAATGGTATACATGCAGCAAGACTCAGAATCAGACATAGACTGTTGATGTTTAAAGGAACCTTGAGGATAAACACTAACAAATCAGCTGAGATTTGAGAAAAGTTCCTTAAAAATGGGCCTCACCAAACTAAACTATGGAAAGGCCTAAACATAGTTGACTTATTTTTTTGCTATTTAGTATACTTCACAAAATCAAAGCTTTAAATGAGTTAAATTCTACTTTGTTTCCGCAGAAAATTTCTGCATTCAGGTGTTGAGCTTGTTACCCATTTGTTTTTACATTGTAAATTACTACATAAGTATTGAATGTTTAATATATAGGAAGCCCTATGCTTGATTTGGAGACATGGAATTGATCTTTGGAAGAAGGAGTCCTTTCCCTTATGGAAGCACAAAGTCAAGTTGTTAGTTTTTGACACACTTAATTTTGTACATCACTTGTTTCTCCATTTATTTTTTCTTCTATTTACTGACATTGATTGAAATGTAGAAATTGGTGTGTTTTTTCATTGCATTTAACCTACTATTATTTATAGATTAATTTCTGCCTTATCCCCAGATATATCCTTAACTGGGTCAATAGAATAAATTATCACTACGTGGTTACTGAACATCTTGTTACTTAATAAAGCTTCCAGACAATAGTGACATAAGTGATGCTGCGCCATGGACAGCCAAACTGAACATTTTAAAGTCAAATAGTACTGGGTCACAATATTGATTATCTCTTCATAGCAATCCTGCCATTTGTTGATTTCTTATGTTATGGAAATTATTCTGGTAATTTTGCTACTTAAAACCTGAAAATCTAACAGGCTAAAAAATGTATTTTGCTGACCAGTTGAACTTAAGCAATTCTCTGTAGGACTGGTTTGTTAGTGCTCAATTCAGTGTCATTTGGCGAAGCATAAAATTAAGAGTTCAAAATCTGAAGGTTTGTATGTTCACCTGTATTGCTGGAGTTTAGTGTCCACTGACCTCTGGAGCTTCTTAGAAGAATAGTTTCATGTGGGGTGAGATTCTGTACAAACTTCAAGTTGGGGTCTAAGGACAAGCATCTCAAATAAGAGATTCAGGCAGAAGCCATACCAACTTTTATGAGATGGCTTCAAGATCAAGGCAATAGCACTCCTAAGACAATCTGTTTGCCACATGTTTCAAAAACCTGTCAAATTGCAATTGGAGAGGAGATATAGTTTCTTTTTTTATTGAAGGATTTACAAGGTTCTGAAGATCCATGGACTAGAATAATTGCCTTGTAATGTTTTGGAAATTTCAACTTACTATAACATGGTTCAATACATGTTCCTTTGTTTTACAATATATACCTACTATCTGACTCAAACACCATAAGCCCTTCTTCCACTGTACATCAACAGAAATTCCAAATTATAGAAATTTCTATATTATAAGATTCAGTTCTACTCTTTCTGTTTTCCTGTCTGTCTGTCTGTCTGTCTGTCTCTCTCTGTCTCTGTCTCTGTCTCTGTCTGTCTGTCTGTCTGTCTGTCTCTCTCTCTCTGTCTCTCTCTATATATATACATATATACATATATATATACATATATAGAGCAAACAGGTATCTATATCTATATCTATATCTTGATTTATAATTACTGAGATCCTCATCCAAGTGTATTGGAGTTGGTCTATTATTTCACACTTAACAGCACATTTAAAAAGAAAAATTTGGTCTATCAATATTAGATACATACATATATCAGTTACTTCTTTCTACTATTAAATTGTTCTTTTAATCAACATGTAGTGACTTTTTTATCTCTACTAATTAGATTTAGCTTGAAATCCACTTTGTCTGAAATTAGGAGAGCTACTTCAGTTTTTTCCCTGGATTTTCATTGCATGGAATTTTGCTTTTCATGTTTATATTTTTAATCTGTGAATCTATTTGATTCTATATATTTCTTGTAATACATATTGTATATTTTCCCAGTCTGTATCTCTTGGTAGTAAAACTGACTATGCACACTTAGAATTATTTCTAAAACACATGATTTTAAAATATTTATTTATTTATTTATTCATTCATTCATTCATTTATTTAGTACAGGGGTCTCTGTTGGACTCATAGTGATCCTCCTTTCTCAGCCTGCCAGCACTGGGATTATAGGTGAGCACCACCACATCTAGTTTTGGTGGATGGCTTCACGCAGGGCTAGTGCATGATGTGGTACTGGGGCTCACACCTCAGTCCTTGTGCTTGTCAGACCTCCGAGCTATCACCGCAGCCCAAAGATATCACCTTACTCCCGTCACTGCACTGTATTCCTGCTGCTGATTTCCTTGTTCTCTTTTCCTCTTCTTTGGATGCCGATCTTGCCGGGTGTTTTTACCCTTTCCAAGTCCTTGGCACTGCGGGCTTCACTTTCTCCTTCTTGGACATCCCTGAGAGTTATTTGTCATGCTGGTTTAGTGGTCTTGAAGTTCTTAGTGTGCTTCTTATCATAAAAATATCTTATATCTTCATCATTTTTGAAGAATAATTTGAAGTGTACATGAGATTGTATTTCAGAACTTCCAGCCTTAAACTCAGTGCCCTCCAGCCCTTGAAGTTTTGTGTTGAGTAGTTTGGTGTAAATCTTTATATTTTTTAATATATGATTTTTTCTATTCTCAAACAGTTTTGTTGATTTGATCCTTGTGATCACTCCTTCACTTGGGTGTTATTAAGTACAGAGATCTTTTCTTTTGGTTGTAAATATTTGGAGTTCTCTATGCTTCACTTCTACGTATATTTATTTCTTTCACTACATTTGGGGAAAAAATCTCATCGTTTTTTATGAAAAAGTTTTTATGTTATTTGTGATATCTTCTGGCTTTTTCTATAATCCTAAAGAAGAACTGAAGAGGTAAGTTATTTATATTCCACCCCAACCAGCATACCACAGTGAAGCAGACTTTCAGAAATGGGTCTTCAAGAAATTCATGGGAAATATGAAGTAAAACTTGGTACAAGATTCTACTTGCTATATGACTCTTTTATTGTATAAGAATGGCTTTTAATCATCATGTTTGCCTTTTGAATTATCTTCTTCTATAAGAAATAGACTATATTTTATTTTTCCTTTTACAGTCAATTTTCAATTAGTCCCAGAATCTGATCTCTCATTTTGTAACTATTTATTTCTTTTTATCAAAACTCATGGTGTTTTATGAATAAAATTATCTCAAAATGCTGGGAGTCTCTGTGAATCTTACAAGGATTCAAAAAGACAGAGAATTTTCATGTCCACCAGTCTCCTTAGGAAATACCTTTTGTTTTTTAATTTGCTACAAAGTCTGAAGAGAAAGTATTCTTAAGATTGTCAATTGCATTTTTTAAATAAGTAATATGATAATGTACATTATTAATATACTTTTAAAATTTCCTTTCTGATTAAATAAGGAAACATTTTAGATGTTTTTGAGATTTTATCAAGGAATTTTCTGTGACAACACCTTGAATTTCTTTCTTCTCAATTTCTTTCTTAATATAAGTATTATAAAGAGACTAGGAATGAGAAAATTTCACTTTTTAATATAAAGGTGCAATATTCTATCATGTAAATTTCAATCAATCCATTATCCAGGACAAATTTGTGAGAGGGACTGCTGGATCTGTATTCAACCCAGAGCCCAGGCCTGGATTATGAGTGAGACCACTTGGGCCTCCCCAGAAACTCATTCAATTCAGCACTTATCCTTGGCCTGTAAGTAGAACCACCTGGGCCCTGTGAGAAACTCATTTGACCAAGCATCCAGGCCTAGTATGCAAGTGGAACTTCATCTATCAGATATGTATGCTGTGGAACCCTATGACAGAACTCCCTGCAGAAAGGCTATAGGCAAGACCCACATAACTGTTCCAAGAGCAGAAAATCTTGAATTCACCTCCAAGGGCTTCAACAGGAAGAAGTGGAACACAGTAGCCAGACACAAGCCACACCTACCTGTACAAGTTTGAACTTGGTAGGCCAGAATCTGTGGCGAAGGTACGAACTCAACCAAAGCTCTACAGCAAAGGTCAGTAGACAGTGCTATGGAAAATAGCAAAGAGAAAGAGCAAAATTCATTCTCCTGCCCTAAGCCTGCCCAGAACAAAGCAGGAAATAACAGCATAAAAGAAGTTGGAAATCACACCTGTGAAATCTCTGAAATAATAGCACCCGAAGTAAAGAAACAAAGATAGAGGAGAAACCTGCAGAAAGGTAGAGGAAATCAGATCATAATAATTTCTGAAGCAAAAAAAGACAGGATAACTATAATGGAAGAAGCACTAAGTGCTTCTAAAGAAGACACTGACAAAAAAATAGAGGAGAATAGAAAAATGATGGAACCCTTGAATGAACAATATAGGAAAGAAATAGAATGCATGAAGCAGATTCAAAGTACTATACAGGAAATTAAAACTTCAATCAAAAGCTGGCAAGCCATTTGAATGAACGTGAAAATAGACTTTCATATCTTGAAGATACTATTGCAGGTAGAGGAAAGCAAGAAAAAATCTCTGAAAAACAACTAAGATACAGGAAAAATTAATTTGACATCTGCAAGATGGTGCAAAGATGTGAAAAAGAAGGAGACAATACAAATGATATAAAAAGAATGTGAATAGAAGTAATAGCAGAAAACTTCCTAAATATGAGGAAACAATCTGATATTCAGGAAACAAAAGCATATAGAACTCTAAATAACATCAACCCAATTAAAACTACACTCAAACATATAGTAACCCATATCGCAGAAGTTCAGCACAGGAACAGTATACTAAAAGCTGTTAGAAAGAAGAAACAGATCGCATTTAAAGGAAACCCATTTGAATAACAGCAAATTTTTCTTTACAAAGCATCAAGTCAAGAAGAGTAAGAAACAGAGTACTTCAAATCTTGAGAGGAAACAAATTCCAGCCCACTGCTACACCCTGCAAAACTCTCTTTCAAGTAAGTATAAAGGAGAAGTGAAATACTTCCAGAAAAATAACAGCTAAAGAATTTCATGATGACAAAGCCAATCCTGCATAGTTTCCTAAAAGATATTCTAGAGAGGGATGAAAATGACCACAGCTCCATGAAGGAGAATGGAAAGAACCCACCAGATAGAACAAACAAGTAAACACAGGAGCAAAAGAGGTATACAACAGCAATCTTTCAACTATTCTTTTATGTACATCAGGAAAATATTTCCATCAGCATATTCTACAAATGGACTTCTCCTGCATAATTCCTTCAGGTCTACAGGGTGGATATCAAGGATATAGCAGTAGCTCAATCCCACAAGTGACCGCTGGCCACCAGTGAGCATCATGGATACTGTCCATGTCCACAATATGGTAGAAGTTTGTGTGATATTCTATCATCAAACTGTTAGAAATGCTGGATGTATGCTTGCCATTCTAATCTTTATGTTATGTTTTATTCTTTGTAGTTCTTTACTATTATGAAAACTTTCTCTAAGTTGATTTTTTGCATATATTTACATATTCAAATACAATGTGAGTACTCTGAGTTGATCACAGGTTCATATATATGATACACAACATTCTGGACTCATGATTTAATTTTGGAATATCATTTCAATATTTAATTTCTTTTTAATTAATATTTAATTAATTTTCTAAATATTGTTTAATTAATTTTGTTTTATGATTTACACCATATCTTTGACTGAAAATCTACTTATAAGATATGGTGTGATATTTTTCTCCTAGTATTAGAAATCTGACTTTATATCAGTTCTTCTTTGTGTTTTACACAGACAGATGGACAGAGATACACACATCCACACACACAAACATGAAAAAATATGTATATAAACTGACATAAGATTGATAATTGTTTTGTAGAAATCCTCAATGACCTTTTAATTAGGTTTATCTAATATAATTATATTTTATGTAGTCCTGCATAACTACCATTTTGAGAGTTCTTTATTCTTTATCAAGGACTATACAGCAACTTCTCTTGCCTTCTGGATTATAGTCTTTGTTATTAGAAAATAATAGAAATTTGCTACCTCTGGTGGTATTAGAATATTTTGAGTAAAATATTTTACCATTAGTTTTCAAATATACATTTGCTAAATATACAATTCAATGAGGACAGATTTTTTTTTGTCCTTTAAATTAGTCTAGTTTCTCAAAAATTAGTCTAGTTTCTCACCCAATATTTTGAGTAAAATATTTTACCATTAGTTTTCAAATATACATTTGCTAAATATATAATTCAATGAGGACAGATTTTTTTTTTGTCCTTTAAATTAGTCTAGTTTCTCACCCACTTACTCTTTTTTTTTTCCCAATGTGGAATAAGATGCTATTCAATTTCGCTTCTCCATAGGTAATATTTTTGTTTTAGATATATGCTTCAATTACTTTTTATTTATAATTAGTGGTGGACAATTTCATTTTTGTGTATCTTGGTATGATTTTATTTATATCTCTTATGCAAAAGACTCATTTTTCTTGCAAGCATGCTATAATTGCAATTAAATATAAAAATTTTAAATCTTCAAATATTTATTGCCTACCCCTTTCTACTCTGAGAATTCTAACTATATGAATATGTTTCTCAATTTTTGGCACAGAGTGAACTATTATATGACTGGTCTGTAAATTCTTCATTTTTATTTTAGACAATTTTTATTGTTATATTCACTTATTTATAAATATTTTATTTACAATGTCCAATCTATTATTAATCTCATGAATTCTTTAAAAAACATTTCCCTAAAGTTCACTTTGTCTACATCTTATATCTTTCACATTTCAATATTTGTCTACAATTTTTAATATGTCATATAATTATTGATTTTCAACAAAGTTAATGAAAAAATTAAATTGCAATAGAAATTTGAATACTTGTCAACTCCCTCTCACTTTTTATAATACACATGAAGAAGTCAAATGGCATAGAAATTACCATATTCTCACTTAAATTCTAAACTACATAAGTCAGTCTTATAGGTACATTTTATACTTTCTGCATCATTGCTGACAAACCATGTACATAAATAATCTGTAGCTACAAATAAATGTGTTTTTTTCTTACAGAAACAGCAAAAGTTTCCACAGCTTCCTGTACTTGTTAATCAATAGACAACTTAAAGATCTTCTGGTATCTTGTAAGAACTTCTTTATAGTCCCTATCGATTTTTATTAACTCATGTCCAAAATTGGCCAACTACTAGCTGTGCTCACAAACTGATCTCTGTATGTTTTTAGAATCCTGAATTTAACTATTTGAAAGGTCTCTTATTTATCTCATTGTATTTGTATTATATGGTGCTCCCAAAACAGATTTTCTTAAGATGCAATGATATTCTTTTTAAATCTACAATTATGAATATGAGAATGATTGAATTTTGTATGTCAAAATCACCTTAAGTGGGCTTACTTATTTTGAGTGAATAGTGGGTCTTTAGCTAGACCTTCCTGACCATTTACTCTGACCTCTCTATTTGACCAGAGCTTGATCATGCAGAGGCTTGCTTCTAAGTCTGCACGATAAGGAATAAAATGGAAATGCTTTAACAAATAATAGCAGTGATATTTACAATTTATTGATTATCCTATAAATCTAACTACAAAGATTTATATGATCATTCTTACTTTACAATTACAGATGTGGAAAATTAATTAATTTGATCACAATGAATAGTAACTGACAATTGAAGGTTTATATGCTAGCACAGACTATTGCTAGGCTATGTCTATGTGCAAGTCTATGTCTATGTGCTTCTATTTTTGTGCTATAGTACAGTGTATAAAAACTTCAAACTTTATTATATTTGTTATTACATGTAATACTTGGATATTGATATTGTGTTTTATGGAATTGGTCATAGCAATAGGTCTTATCTCACAAGCTTGATTTCCCTATCTATGGAGAATTTCTATTTTCAATTCTTCAACATTCAGAAGATTTTTCTGACCATCTTGGCAAACAGAATGGAAGTACAATTGATACTATAACAATGTGCAAACTGGATTATAAGTGGTGATAGATATTACATATGACTTTCCATGTCTTGCACTACTACAAACAATACTTTTAAATTGTGAGTTTATGGAGAACAATGGATGGAGATTTTGAAAGTTTTTGAAGAATGTGAAGTAATTCACAAGCTAGGTTTCATTATGATTTGATTTAGGATGCTCTTAACTTGTCTGTACTCTATGAAATAATGCTAATAATACTAGGCAGTGATGGTCTGAACCAACCACAAACTAAGTCAACTGAATTTCTCTTCCTTTAAGTTATAGATGTCTGGTATTTTTTCTCAGAGATGAGCAGGCTAAATAACATACAAAATTGGTACTGGAGAAGTAGATTAACTGCTTTCACTGTATCTGATATTGTGGCTTAGAATACTTTGGAACAGATTTGTGATGCGGTTTTGAAAAGTTCAGAGAGAATTGTTTGAGAAACCTTAGAATGCTTTAAGCAGTGCCTGGTGGCTGCATCTGGTCAAATCACAGAAGACCATGTTGCTTCAAGGAATTAAGTCAGTAAAAGTAAAGCTCAGGAAATTTCAAATGAAAGTAACAATATGTCAGAATCTGGGCTTGAGATGACGTATATTTCATTTTGGCAGAGAATTTGTCTACATTTTGTCCATTTCCTGGGACATTAGAGGAGACTGAAATTAAGTGCCTTGGATTAATTTATCTGTGGATTAATGTAGAAATAGCCCAACATTCAGATCATGGCACAAGCACTGCTCGCTACTTTCAGCCAGATTTATAGGAATTAGAAGCAGAAAGCAAACTCAAACGGTGTGATGCTGTCTAGAAAGAAAGTCTGCGTTAATTTGGGCCATATGCAAGTGCTGAAAAGGTTAATATTGCACTAAAAAGACAAATAATTTGCATCAGGACAGTAAAACATGATGCCTTGAAGGCATTTCAGAAATTAACCAGGCTCTAAACATTTTATACTTGCAAAGGTAAAAATAAATAAACTCCTTTGACAGTCTTAGCTTTGCCCAGGGCACACTGCTCATTCAAACACACAGAGGAAATTATTTCTTGAATTCAACCACCCAGAGTTAAGTCATATGTTTAAAGGCCACTGCAACCATAGTGCAAAATGGAGGTTACTGCAAAACCTGGCAACAGACCCTGGAATCACCCATGTAATGCTGGACATTCAGGCTTGCAGAATCAAAGAGTTATAGGTCATGGAGACTTTCATGGAGATTCAAGAAAAAGACCTAGGAGTCAGACAACAATGTATGTAAGGGTCACATTTGTTGCCATAAAATCCTGAGAGGATAATGCTTGAAGTTGGAAAAATAAAACAAAAGCCAAAGTGGAGACTCCAGGAAACTGAAAGTACTAAGAATATGAAACTTCTGCTAAAGAAAAGCTCAGACAAAAATCATGGTCTGCCTGAGAGAGTGATCGTGTTCACTGAATGTGGCAGTATCATAGGGACAGGACTGAGCAATCCATTTGGAATTTACATCTGACTGCAACCTGCCCAAATGCTAGACATAAAGCTATTAGATACAATGTTTACCTTGCTGGGTTTAGCCTTACTTTGATCAAAACTATTTCTATTTCCTTATATCTCCCTTTCATTAATAGAGTGCTTGTATATTCCATTACATATTAGAAGGTCTTAGTTTTCTTTTTGGTATTTATAGTTCAGAGCTAAGAGTTTGTCTTAGGTGTTATAGAAGAATTGTACTTTTTAGCAAAGCTTGAATTGTTACAACTTTGCCAACTTGCAAAGTAGCACTAAATGCAATCTGCACAATGAAATACACATGAGCATTTTGGGGGGCAGAGACAAATTATTACGATTTAGATCTAAAGGCTCCTCAAAATCTTATGTATCCACAGGCAGGAAATCTAAAGATGGTAGGATAATGAGAGTTTTATATTTAGCAGTGAAGACAGCCACTGATGAATTTATGGCTAAATGTCACGTTCAAAGTCGACCAGCTGGGTGTGGCTTGGGTCTGTCTGCTGAGCTCCACTTCTTCCTGTTGCAGCCCTTGCAGGCAAACCTGCTTTGCCAGAGGATGTTCTCCTCCTGGATCAGCTGGATGGATCTTGTCTCTAGTCTTTCTGTAGGTAGTTCTGCAGCAGTTTTCCACACCGGATGCGCTGGGCCCAATTCCTGGGTCAAATCAGTTTCTGGCTGGCCCTGGGCGGTCTCACTCACATACTGGGCCTGGTTTCTGGCTCAAATGAGTTTCCGGTGGGCCCAAGGAGGTATCACTCATGCAATGGGCCTGGTTGCTGTATTAAATGAGTTTCTGGCTGGTCTTAATTTTTACTTTTAAAGAGATTAAGAAATAGTATTAAAACAGAAAACTTACAAGTGATACAGAATTTCACTTAACAAAATAATTTGAATTTCAAGTATTTAATGTAATGCACACTGCTGTCTTCCAACTAGTGGTGCATATTACCTGACATATTCATGCAAAACTGGAAGAAGAAAAAAATTAAGAACAGAAGTACAATTGAAAAAGGAAATGAAACAGATAAAGCATTAACTTCTCTTTTGCATAGACCAGCAGCAAAGTTTTATAGACCGTCCTGCTTAATGTTCTATTTTGCAGATTGTGTCACCTTTATTTTTGGAGAAGTGTTAACTGTTATTTCTACTTATATTTTCCTCTTTCCCAATATTTATTTGATGTATATTGATCCCTTTAGTGTATATTTAATGTCTATTTATTATATATTCATATAGAAAGCAATTTCTTGACAATATCTCACCAGAATTTTAAATTGCAGTAATTCCATTTCTTTATCTTGTTTTTTTATCTTTTTGAGACATGGTCTCGCTATGCAGTTCAGGCTGGCCTTGAGCTCACTTTGGTAGCCCAGGCTCGTCTCGAACTCACACCGATTCTCCTGCCTCAGCATCCCAAGTGCTGGGATTATAGGCGTGTGCCACCAGGCCCGGCGAATTCCATTTCTTTATCTTAAAGATTTTTTTGCAATATTCCCTTTTGGTAAGATCTACAAGTTTGTTTGCTTATACATTTTATTTATTAATATCATTCTTCCACATATTTTTAGTGATATGTCTTGAATATTTTGTTGCTTTCACAATTTTCATATCACTTGAAGGATTTAATTTATAAGTAATATTTTATTAAAGATCTATTATGACATATAGCATATTATATTTGCATCTTTTTGTGTCTAGAATTCTTCAATGCAAAATTATGTTAAGCATATGATTTGGCTCTTTAATTTTTCCACTTTTACTTTGTGGTCCCCTTGCCTACTTGGTAGTTACATAACTGCTGTTCAAGTCCCCAGTCCTTAGTTAGGCCATGTTCTGACTACTATTGTGTCCTAACCTATAAACACTGGAAACATTCTAGGTGCATCCACTCCACACATGGCTAGTGGAGGCTTGAGTCGAGGTTGCCTTAAGATATACTACAGCTTCAGACTCCATTTTATTTTATTTTTTCTTTAGCAGATGGAAAGTCCCATTCCACAGAAATACTGGCTCTAACTTAACATTTTGCTATGATCACTCTTCTGGGTCTCTGCTTGATATATGACTCCCACAAAAATTTACCAAATGAGAATTTAGTTCTTTCTCTATTTGTAGTCCCTTTCATATTTGATCAGCATATAACATATACATATATTTATAGTTATAAGTATTTATATTTAATATGATGTTTTATTCAGGGTTATGTTCTTGAGCAAAGAAGATATTTTGATTCCAAAATCATTTCATTAGAATACAACACATAAAGCCAGGGGTGGTGGCGCACGCCTGTAATCCCAGCACTTGGGAGGCTGAGGCAGGAGGATCAATGTGAGTTCGAGACCAACCTGGGCTACAAAAGTGAGCTCAAGGCCAGCCTCAACTGCATAGCGAGACCCTGTCTCAAAAAGACAAAAAATAAATACAACACATTATAGTCTATACCCTATATCATCTAATATCATATATTTTTCTGGGAAAATAATTTTATTTATTTTTATTACTTTTAATAAGAAAGAGCAGTGTGACAGTTTCAAAACACATTAGTCGTACATTTTAATATTTGATACAATGCATACGTTGTCCTCCTATTAGTTATACAGAGCACAGGGTGTAGATGTTACAACTTTTTAAATCATTATTGGTAAGAAAAAAACCTTTCTCATTGAACTAAGAGAAACTAGCTGTATACATAATTCGATGTTCGATAATTGTAGTGGGTTATTGGTAAAACTGGCAATGTTGGAAGCTGTTGATTTAAGCCTTTTACAGCTCAGCATTCTAACCTAGCTTTCTGTTTTATGCCTTGTGATTAAACATTACCGCTGGGTGGTTTAGGGCAAGTTTAAGCATGACCTGTATAACAAAACATGTAACTTTTATATCTCCTAAGGTCAGTCAAATTCCCTAAGGATTTTACTTTGAAACCATGTACAGTGCTCTGCAGAACTGTTGTTGGTATGAGCCATCTGGATGAGTCATGGCCATTGCTTAACCAGTTTGCTCTCTCTGAAAGCCTAAAAGAATTTTTTCTCTCTAGATGACTCTCCTTTGGTACACTACATATCTTGAATCCCTTTCCTCTGTAGCACCATAGTCTAATATTATATTTATAAAGACAAATATGATAAAATTTGGTGAATCACAATTATTCATAACACTAAAATGAAGTCAAAGATGAAGTAGAGGTATGGAAAAGGACACTAAAAGGCTATGCCTTTTATTTATCATCAAAGGCTATGCCTATTTATAGTAATTATGTACCTCTTAAAAAGTGAATGCTTACGTTGTAAGGCATCCATCCAAATTTGCTCAACGAATAGTTAAGTGTAGGAACTCTGAGAATAGAAGTGTATGTGGCAGCCTGGATTTGATCCCTGGTAGGCTGTGCCAGTCCCACCCCTAGGGCTTGCTGAGTCAGCAATTGAGACTGGGAAGGTCGCATGCACCTGTAATCCCAGAGCTTGGGGGTATAAAAACAGGAGAATCACTTAGAGTCTGACCTATGCACCTAGACTCTATAGATCCTGTACCAAATATATGAAGAAGAAGAAGAAGAAGAAGAAGAAGAAGAAGAAGAAGAAGAAGAAGAAGAAGAAGAAGAAGAACAAGAAGAAGAACAAGAAGAAGAACAAGAAGAAGAAGAACAAGAAGAAGAAGAACAAGAACAAGAACAACAAGAACAACAAGAACAAGAACGAGAAGAAGAACAAGAAGAAGAACAAGAAGAAGAAGAACAAGAAGGACAGAATGTGTAGAAAAATGCAGAGCTGAGAAGCTATAGTACTTTTTTTTTTCTTTTTTTTTTTTTTTTTTTTTGCCTAAGACTCACATTATAGAGCCAGTAATTTCAGGGGAAAAAAAGCCCCTCCAAAAGTCTGACTTTTTAGTTAAACTGAAGAGTAAATTTGTGCTCAGTTTGTGTGATGATGTGATTATGTGACAATGGATGAGAATAGTTGTTAGTGTCAAACCCAAGTCAAAAGGCCACATCTATAAAACAGATAAAAGCTCGTTCTAATTCATCTCTCATATATAGCATAACTTTGGAGAACAGATGGAGATACAAATACAGCATATATTTAGTAAAAGGCAAGGGCTGATAAACACGTACTGATTAAATAAAAAACAAAATAAAACATTAAAAGGACACCAAAATGAAGTTTTAGGCACATATAAACGTATTTGTAATATACATGGTTTCACATCACCATGCTTATGCTAATTGAATCACATTTTGAAGCACAGTACATGTATCTCTTTGAAGTAGTTTAATGTGATTTGAACGGTTAATGCATTTCTAATAATTTGCATATGCATTTTTAAGGAAATTTAACTTTATTTTACATTGTATATACTATGCACACATTCTTCAATAAAGATCATATTACTGATTGGTTATATTAATATATATATTTATATACATAAATACATATTAATTATATAATATAGAATTAATATATATTTACATAGTATATTTACTATGTAAATATATATTAATAATATGTATAGACATGTAATATGTATAAGCCTTCATTTCTCTGCTTATTTATTTGCAGATAGTGATGAAATAGACAATAATGTTCTAAAGGCATTTAAGCTTTGTGCAGTGTCAGTATCATAGACAATGAGCTTTATGCAAGGTGCTATTATTGCTAATTGAAAAGGCATTTATTAGAAAAGGAAAGCCTAGTTATATAGATAGGCAATAACCTATTTAAGAATACATTTTCAGTAAAATGTGATTTGAAAGATTAGTCAAACACATAAAAGAATTTAATTGTATGGGTTTTTTATTGTATATTCTTGTTTCTAAATTTATTTATTTTTTTGATCTTGCATATTCCTTTTTAAATTTTATTTTAAAGAGTAAAAATAGCAGAAAAATAGGGAAAAAAAACAGTAGCAAGAAAGACTACATATAATACAGAATTTCAAAACAAGAAAAATTTAACAGTGGTTGCATTATATATTTTCATCGTCAAATCAGTATAGATCAACAGACATAGGTATATAAGACTGATCAAACAATTAAACATTAACACTTTTAATAAACATTATTTTTTAACTCTTCCAAATACATTTTGTATTTAAGTCACTCTTTTAAAAAAAAATTGTAGGGTCTGAGAATGCAGAAAATACAAGGTCCTGAGATTGATTCCTGGTACTGCACAAAATTTATTTTCTTATTTATTTATTTATTTATTTATTTATTTATTTATTTATTTATTCTTTTGAGTCCTTACACTAGGGAGACTATGCAATATTTGCGTATGTAGGTCTGGTTTATTTCACTTATGAGTATACTTTCAAGATACATCCAATTATTTATGAAGTCTTCTAGTTTATCATTCCTTATAGCTGAGTAATATTCCATTTTATAAAAATACCACATCTTTTTCAACCATTCTGCAGATATAGGCATTTTGGTTGTTTGCAGGATTTGACTATCACAAATTATGCTGCTATGAACATAGGTGCACAGATATCACTATGATATGATGCTTTCAGTTCTGGAAAATTTCCCAGTAGGGGAATAGCTGGATTGAATGGGATTTCCAGCTCTAGTTTTTTAAGAAGTCTCCACACTGCTTTCCATAATGGTTGCACCAGTCTGTGTTCCCACCAGCAGTGGAAAAGGGTTCCTTTTCCCCACAGCTTCTCAACTATGTGTTGTTGCTTGATTTCTTTATAGTAGCCATTCTTTCTGGGATGAGATGGTATGTAAGTGTTGTTTTGATTTGCATTTCACAAATGGCTAGCGATGTGGAGCATTTCTTTATGTATTTATAGGCTTGCTGAATTTCTTTCTCTGTGAAGTATGTGCTCATCTCAGATGTCCATCTTTGAATTTTGGGACCCTAATGGTCTTTAGTTCATTACAAATTCTAGATGGAACACCTTTGTCTACAGCTGGCAGTATAGCTCAGCAGATTAAGCCCTTGCTTAGGTAAGCGCAGGGGCCAAGGTTTGGTTCTTGGCCCTGCCTGCTGCACTGGCTTGGCTCTGCAGTATGCTGAGGCTGCCATGGAGTCTGAGTGTGGTGGAGAGTGCCTGTAATCCCAGCATTTGGGAGATACAAGCAGGAGGATCACTATGAGGCAGTAGTGAGTCCCTGTACAAAAATAAAAGAGAGAGAGAGAGAGAGAGACAGAGAGAGAGAGAGAGAGAGAAAAGAAAAGAAAAGAAATAAAAGGAAAGAAAGGAAAAAGACAAAAAAAGGTAATCTTTCTCTGAATATTTATTAGTTAAAAACTTTTAAAAATTTATGGGCTTTCTTTTCACTCTGGTGGTAATTTCTTTTGACAATAAAAACTTCTCAGCTGGAGGAGGACCATTTGTTGATTCTGTGGAGTGTTAAACATGCATTTTGTTTCTTGTCCATGAACTCTTTGCCTACCCTGATATCTTCATGATTTCCTCTGACTTTCTCATGTAGAAGATTTAGGGTTTCTCTTTAACATTTAGATTTTAGTTTATTGCATGGTGATAGACCTGGGTCAAGTTTTAGTTTTCGACATGTGGAGAGCCAGATTTTCCAGCACCATTTGTTAAAGAGGCTATCTTTCTTCCAGTAAACATGTTTGGCCCCTTTGTAGAAGATAAGGTGGCTGAATGTCTCTGTATTTACTTCTGCATCTTCTAATCTATTCCACTAATCCTCAGGTCTTTTTTTTTTTTTTTTTTTTTGCCAATACCATGCTCATTTTATCACAGTAGCTCTGTAGTTTAATTTAAGGTCAGGAACTGTAATACCTCCTGACTTACCTTTATTGCCCAAGATTGTTTTTGCAATTCTGGGTCTTGTTTGGTTCCAAATAAATTTTAGGAATGACTTCTTCAGTTCTGTGAGGTATGTTGATGGTATTTTGATAGGAATTGCATTAAATCTATATAACAGTTTAGGAAATGGCCATCTTCACAATTGGGTCTTTCTGTCCAGGAGCAGGGAATATCTTTGCATTTTCTATAATCTTACAGGATTTGTTTTTTCAGAGTACAGTTGTTTTCATTTAAAAAGTCTTATATTTCCTTAGGTTAATACCTAAGTATTTCATTTTCTTCAGTGCTATCATAAAAGGTACTATTTCTCTAATTTCTCTCTCAGTGTGTTTGTTATCTGTGTAGAGGAATGCTCTTGACTTTTGTGTGTTGACTTTGTAACCTGCTATGTTACTGAATTTGTGTATTAATTCCAGTAGCTTTTTGGTGGAGTTCTTTGGGTCTTCTAAATAGATTAACATGTCATCTGCAAATAGTGAAAGTTTTACTTCTTCTTTACCTATTCTTATTCCTTTTATTTCTCTTTCTTGTCTGATGGCTGTAGCTAGTGACTCCAGAACTATATTGAATAGAAGTGGCGATAGAGGGCATTCTTGTCTTGTACCAGACTTGAGAGTGAAAGACTTCAGTTTTTCCCCATTTAGAATTATGCTAGCTGTTGGATTGTTTTAGATGGCTTTTATCAGGTTGAGGCAGAGGTCCTCTATTCCGATTTTCTGTAGGACTTTGAACATGAATGAGTGTTGCACTTTGTCAAAGGACTTTTCGGCATCAATTGAGACGATCATGTGATTTTTGGTCTTGGTTCTGTTGATATAGTGTATTGCATTTATGGATTTGCGTATATTGAACCATCCTTGCATCCCTGGAATGAATCCTACCTGGTCGTGATGTATAATCTTCTTTATGATTTATTGTATTCTAGTGGCGAGTATTTTATTGAGGATTTTTGCATCTATGTTCATTAGAGAAATTGGTCGATAATTTTACTTTCTAGTTGCATTTCTTTCTGGTTTTGGTATCAGTGTAATACTTGCCTCTAGGAATGATTTTGGAAGGATTGCTTCCTTTTCAATTTCATTGACGAGTTTGAGGAGTATTGGGATTATGTCTTCTATAAATTTCTTGTAAAATTCAGTGGTAAATCCATCAGTTCCTGGATTTTTCTTTTTTGGTAGGCTTCTTATTACATTTTGCATTTCATTGGCTGTTATTGAGTTATTGAGAGTTCTTAGATCTTCTTGATTCTGTTTTGGTAATTTGTACTTTTCTAGGAATCTGTCCATTTCATCTGAGTCTTCAATTCTGCGATAGTAAAGGTTCTCAAAGCATCTATTTATGATGCTATGAATCTCTGCTGAATCTGTAGTAACTTCACCCTTTTCATTCCTTATTGCTTGAATTTGAGTCCTTTCTTTCCTCTTTTTGACGAGATTAGCTAGGGGCTTATGAATCTTATTTAATCTTTCAAGGAACCAGCTTTTGGATTCATTAATTCTTTCTATTATTTTTTGTCTCTATTGAATTAATTTCTGCTCTAATCTTTATAATTTCCTCCCATCTTTAGGATTTGTATTTCGTTTGCTCTTTCGTTTCTAGTCAGTTTAGGTGCTGCATAACAGTATTTATTTGTTCCTGTTCTATTTTCTTAATGTGTAAGCTCAAAGGTATAAATGTCCCTCTAAGAACAGTTTTCATAGCATCCCATAAATTCTGGTTTAAATTTTCATGGAATTGTTGATATTATTTATTTTCATCTGTAACCCACTGTTTGCTGAAAAGAGTTTTGTTTAATTTCCATGTATTCCTGTAGTTCCTATGGTTTCTTTTGTCATTTATTTCCAATTTCATTGTATGGTAGTCAGATAGTATGCATGAGATAATTTCTGGGTTTTTTTGCGTATACTTAAGCATGACTTGTGGAGTAATATGTGGTCTATTTTAGAAAATGTTCCATGTGCAGCTGAAAAAAATGTGTATTGTGAAGTGTTTGGGTGCAACACTCTGTGTATAGCCACTAGGTCTAGTTGTTCCAAGTTCTGTTTCAGTTCTGCTACTTCTTTGCTAATTTTTTGTCTGCTTGACCTATCTTTTTCAGATAATTGGATGTTAAGGTCTCCTGCTAAGATTGTGCTATTGAATATTAGATTTTTCATGTCTATTAAGGTTTGTTTGTCTTATATAAATTGCTGCTCCTGTGTTTGGTGAATTCATATTTATATTTATATTTACCTCTTCATCTTGAAATTTTCCCCTAACCAATATGTAGTGGCCTTCTTTATTTCATTTGATCGATCTTGATTTGAAGTTTAGACTTTTTGCAATCAGGATTGCTACCCCTGTTTTTTGTTTGTTTGTTTGTTTGTTTGTTTGTTAGGTGTTGGAGCATATTCCATCCTTTAACTTTTAGCCTGTGAGTTCCTTTATGAGTTAATTGTGTTTCTTGTAACAGCATATTGTTGGGCTTTGTTTCCTTATCCACTTTGCCAGTCTACTTCTTTTACTTGGAGAATTGAGTCCATTTACATTGATGGTTATAATTGAAATGTATTTACTTATAATTGATATGACTTTTATTTACTACTATTTACTACTTTTTCTACTATGTTTAGTTGGTTATTCAATTTGGTGGGACCTTTCTGTTCTCATGTGTTGAATTCAGGTCGTTTTGGTCCCTCTCTAAAATATTTGCTAGTATACTGTGTAGTGTTGGCTCTGATGTCATGAAATTCTTTAGTTGTTGCCTGCTGTGGAAATATTTCACTCCTTCCTCATACTTGAAGCAAAGTTTTGCTAGGTAGAGTAGTCTGGGTTGAAATTTGTTTTTACAGAGGACTTGCAGCAGTCTGCTCTCTGCTCTTCTTCACTTCATTGTTTATGAAGAGAAATTTGCCATTATTCTGATAGGTTTTTCTTTTAAATGTGATCTGTTTCTTTTCTCTAGCAGGTTTTTGTATATTATTCTTTTGCTGGATTTCTGGGAATTTTACTATTATGTCTGGGTGTGTTTTTAGTTGGGTTAATGTTATTTGGAGTTCTGTATGCTTCAGTTATGTGAATGTCCAATTGCTTTCTCATATTTGAGTAGTTTTTTGCTATTACTTCTGCTCATATACTTTTTATATCATTCATATTGACTCCTTTCTCATTGATTCCTATTAATCTCATATTGTTCATTTTTGCATCATCTTGCAGAAGTTAGATCATCTTTTCCTGCATCCTATTTGTTTTTAAGAGATTCTTTCTTACTTTTTCACTAGCAGCAACAGTGTCATCAAGATCTGAAACTCTATTGTCACTTTCGTTCATCCAGTTTTATCAGCTTATGGTTGAGATTTTATTTTCTTGTATGTCTTTTTGAAACTGTTTCATGTGATCTATTTCTTTCCTATATTGCTCAGTCAGGGCATCTATTATTTTTCTGTTCTCTAATTTTTTATCACTATCTTCTTTAATATTATTTAAGTCTTTCATTATGGTTATCCTTTCCGTAGTTCAGAGATTATTTCTGCTCTGTTCTCCTCTTTATCTTTCTGCATTTGTTCCCCTTCTTCAGATGCTATTAATTTAGACATGTCCTTTTTTTTAGTTCAGCGGTTCTGTTTTGTTTCCTCTATACATTTCTGCAGTTGTTTTCCACATCAGATTCTATTAATTCATGCATTTCTTTTTTTTATTTCAGATGTTATCTCTGATCTGAGTTGCTCTATATGTTTCTGTACTTGTCTGTCTACCTCAGATTCAGAGGTTTCAGCTGCATGATTCCCATTGTCTTCCATGGTAGTGTCTCCTGCCTTTAATTTGGGTGGGCTTGGGCTTTGAGAATGCATCTTATTCCTTGTCATTATCATTTTGTATGGCAGTGACCTCTGCACTTTGTTGAAGTTATGCTGTTGGCACCTATGGGAGTTTGTTCTGGATCCACCAAGTTGATTTCCCCGCAGATGTGCCTGGTTGTGGGTCGGAGCTTGGGCTGTTGGCTACCATGAGGCCTCATTGGTCAGGACTGTGGGTGGTATTGGAGATCTGCCGTTGAGGTGTCCAGCAGGTGCTTGGGCCAGATGGGATGCCTGATGGATTCAGGAGTGGAGCTTGGGCGGGAGGAGCTGAAGAATGGAGGTGGACCGAGGGTTTTACCGGGCATGCGCGAGGGCCAGATGGGTTGTCAGATGGCGTGCCTGATGGGTTCTGGACTTATTTATTATATTCTTAAATTTAATTTTTCTCAGATTGTTTTCAGGAGCTGCTAATCTTTTTCAGTTCTCACTTTCCTTTGAGACACACCTTGAATGGAGATTGCTTATTGTGACTATGTCAATTTACATAGGTGACACCTAACTAAATGGGATCATCTTATTCAGTTATGAGTGTGGCTGGAGGGATTTACTAAAGAATATAGGATGGCTTGTCACTTGAGTGGGACAAGGAGAGAAAGAAGCAAGAGTTGTCTTCTCTTGGAGGAGCTCCAGTCTTTGTCTTCCACCTTGAATTAATCTCCTGGCTTTCAGCACAGACTCTTCAGCAGCCAACACTCTGCAGCCTCCTGCTATAAGCTACACAGAACACTACACTGAGCTCCTGGCCTTCACCTGGGTCCTTCTGATTCTCCAACCTATTGATAATCCTCTGGCACTCATTCATATCTAACTCTCTGATCTAGCATTGTAAACCAGTCTTACAAATTCCTTTGTATTTGTATATGTTGCATGCAATGCATTTTTCTATTATTTTGCCAATACATTAACCTCCATGGCCCTTGTGAAACACACAATTCTTCTTTTTTTTCCTTTTAATTTATGTATTTGATACAGGGTCTCAGTATACAGCTTATGCTCATAGTGGTCCTCCTGTTCTTAGCCTCCCCAGGACTGGAATTATAGACATGTGCCACCATGCCAAGACTTGGTTGCTGGCTCAACCTATGGTATGGAGAATCAAATCCCAATCCCTGTACTTCCAAAGCAGGTTCTATCTTTGCCTTTTCCTGCCTCTTGGAAGACATTTAGAAGGGGCATAGCTGTGTCAAAAGACATTTCTATTTTTAGTTTTTTAAGAATATCTATACTAATTTCAACAGTAATTGTATCAATGCACAAGCCCAACAATAATGGAAATAAAATTCTTTTCTCCCTATATCCACATCAGCATTTGTTATTGTTTGATTTCCTGATGATCACCATTCTTTCTTGATTAGGATGTAATCTTAGTGTCGCTTTTTAATTTTATTCTCAAGTGGGCTTTGACGTTGGACATGTTTTATTTATTAATTAGCTAGTTATATTTATTCATCTGAGAAGTGTATATTCATTTCAGAACCCATTTACTAATTGCATCTGTAAATTTGGGACATCAAGTTTTTTGAGTGTTTTACACAATATCCCAGAACATCATTTTTATCTAGATTTTTAGAGTTTTTTAGAATATTTCTACAGTAGAATGTTCTATAAATATTTCTGAATACTTAGAAATATTTCTAAATAATCTCAGTCATTCTAGATTCTGTGATGATGCCTAGAAAATCTCTCTCTTTTCCTCTGGCTTCTACTCTGGACTCAGTAGTCAGATATCCTGGAATCATAATAACAACCTCTTATATGTATCTCAGGCTTTACACAATCACACACACACACACACACAACCACTTATACTCTTTAAAGTATGTGCTTTTATTTTCTATTATTTTATTTCTATTTCCAATTCACTTCTATGATTTTCATTCTAATAATTGTTGTTGGTCAAAGAATTCACAGAATCATCTTCAGCTCTTCATTCACACTTCTCATATGCACTGCCTACAAACATTGTTTGTATATTTTTTTCTTCTGAAACAGCTTCACGTACTCTGAAAAATGCTATAGAAACTTGGTCATTTTATAGTAATTACCTAAGCCAAAATCTTCTCTTACCATAGTTTTCTAATGCATTCCTAATCACTTTGCCTAATTCTCCACTCTTTTTTATACCATTAATTTATAACATAAATTATGTACTCTCTGTTATAATCAAGGTATTCAAGGGAAATAATTTAATACACAACACATAATTTGTAGGATTGTTTTATCGTAGTCACTCAAAAAAAAAATAGAATACATGAGAGTGCAGGAAATTTGTTTGCAACCCCCAATAATCCATCTCAGGGCCCTAGATCCCATGGCAGGACTGTGCCCACATCAAGCTGAAGAGCTAGCACTCATAACAATGTCCATCATGAGTTCATTTGGATGAATAGAACCCACCCATAAAAATGTCTCATGTGACTCTGATTCATGGATCTGTACTGGGAATGCACAAACGTCAGTGGTAGAAGCTAGAAATTCTATGCCAGTGGGATGAAGTATCTGTGCCAGCAGGCTGAGAAATCTATACTGGAGCCAGGAAGCAATACTCAATCTAAGGGCTAGAGCTACCCTGAAAAATATCCCAGTCATCCTCAGTAATAGAGAGGTGCTGAGCTCCTCTGATAACAATCACAGCCAAGTTCCTATTAGGAAAGACAGCATGGCAAACTTAATCGGAGAACCAGCATCCCATTTCTTTTTCTCCAGTTATCTTTTTATACTACTGGCAAAAGTCCTCAGGTGGGCCCTGCACACCCAGTGCCACATTGATTCAGTTCAGCTGGGTGTTACAAGTTTACCACCAACTGTCAATCCACTATATTTTCTCCATTATCAACGTTTGTATAATTTCCCCTTAGAAATAAAGAATCATTTTCCATTTCTTCATGTATTAATATGATCAAGCCTGTATACCTCTCCAAACTAATTTACTACTATTTTTTTAATACCTGTGTCCATGAACTGTACTGGAGATTTCTCTGGGTCTGTGGAAAGGAGCAAATGATGCTTAATTTGTTTTGTCACCTTTTCCCAATTATTTCTTACTCTTTTTTTCTACTTAATTTCTTATCTATTTCTTCTTTTTAATTTATTGTTACAATTTTGCATGTATATATCTGGCAATATGAATAACTGTTTGGACAATAACACTACACATCACGACACATATTGTCAAATTCATATCACTTTGCTAAGTGAACTTCTGCATTACTTATACTTTTTTCTGTTACCATACTATTTTGTACTCTATAAAAAACCTGTATAGTATATTTAACAGAAAATAGGCCCAATGATGTAACATTAAAGTTTTAAAATAATAATAAAATAAGTTAACTCAGTTAAACAAATTTACTAGTACAAGAAATTGATATTGTAGATGGTGAATACTAGGGCACTGTGACTTGATATAATGTGCCTGTTTCCTCTGTTCTTGCTTTCATCTGCTCCATCTAAGTTTGTATGAAAAACAATGAAGCCAAAGTTATGGGCTTTTCTGAGATAGTTGGATTGATCCACCCACATAGACCACTGAAGACCTAGAACTTCAAGTTTTAGCAGTGCACAGTGAGGTCATTTGAAAGGATATTGCAGTATGTATGACAGAGAACTTATAGCACTTTTGTATCATGGTGACTGAGGAAAACCCCACAAATTGTGTCATTGTTTATTGAATTGAAGTTATCATTATTATCAATACTTAACATTAAGCTGTCTTTACCTTTCTGATTTGTTAGGCCCTGGTTTGTTCTTCTAACACACTGGGTATTTCTTCTTCTGGCACTCTAGGAATAATACTTATTATAAATATTGTTGGGGCTGAGGAGATAACTCAGAGTACCAAAGTGCCTGCTTAGGCAAGCTTAAGTAAGTGCAGGGACTGCAGTTTAATCCCAGGCACCACCACTTACTGCGCCAGCCCTGTTTTCTTAGTTACTTTTCACTCGATGCTGAGACAAATACCTGACACTCAAAGTAAAGGAAGGAAAGATTTACTTAGCTCACAGTTACTGGAGGTTTCAGTCTATATTAGGCTGGCCAAAGGCTGAGAGGAACAGACCAGAGAGAATCCAGTTCATGGTGGCAGAATAGCAACAAAATGGTGGTAATTCCCATGGCTTCTCTCTTAGGCTGGCTTTGCTCCCTCTTAGCACAATCCACGTTCCGGGCTTTTCCAAACTTCTGGGGTTTCCACTGAACAGGCTTCTCACACCCAGCTTTACACACTGCCCTTTCAGGGGCACACTACCTGGCCTCCCAGGCTTTCTTCTGAAATCAAGGTGGAAGCCTTCTTAACCTCAGAATTCTCACATTCTGCCTACACCTATGTGGATGATGCCAAGGGATGCTGCCAGCTGGAGCAGTAGCCAGGCTTCCTTCTCTCTTGGCTGTAGGGTTAGAATGCCTGAATTGATGAACACTTTATCCCTGATTCCGAGGAACAAATTCCACATGCCGGCACCATTTTGGAGCCCGGTTTGGCCGCTGCTGCCATTCTGATACTTGGGTTTCTGTGGCTTTCTTCTCAAGACAAAACCTCTCTCCCTTGCAAATCTGAGGTTGCAAAGGGCAGAGACCTGCCACCTCTTGTGATGCCCTCAGTCCATCCTTTTCACTCTCTGGTTTCTTCCCAGCAGTGCAGATCCTTTTACCTCCATCTTTGCAGTCCACAGCTTTCCTGGTGCTTCCTTTCTGGCCAAGCTCACATTTTACATCATCCTTCGTGGCTCTTTGCTCACGATTTTCAACATAAATCTGGCTAAAAGCAACCAATAACAACCAAGCCACTGCCCCAATAGTTTGCTGCTTTGAGATATCTCCTGTAAGATTAATCAGTCCACTATGCTGAATCTCAATCCCAGGCAAAAATCTCTGGGCATGAGCAAAATTCCAACAGACTTTTAGCTAATCAATAGCACAAATTATCTGAGGTCCAAAGACCAACGCTGTCCTTTTTTCCAGCAGAAACCTCCTCAGCCTTGTCTTTGAAGGCAGGCCTTTCAGTTTTCTGGTCTGAGCTCTGACCAGAGTCTCTTAAGCTGAACAGGCAAAGCCATTCTAGTGCCTTGCTTTTAGGGGACAGCTCCGAACCTTTCCTGTCTCTTCCTGTAAGCCATTCCTAAAATCTTGTAATCCACATGGTCAGGTTAGTCACAGCACCGATCCCACTTCTCTGGTACCAAATTCTCTCTTAGTTACTATTCACTCATTGCTGAGACAAATACCCGACACTCAAAATAAAGGAAGGAAAGGTTTATTTAGCTCAGAGTTACTTGAGGTTTCAGTCCATATTTAACTGGCTCAAGGCTGAGAGGAACAGAACAGAGAGAATCCAGTTCATGGCGGCGGAACAGCAATAAAATGGTGGCAGAGGCAGACAATCAATCAGAACAGCAGAGCAGCAGCAACAGCTGGAGTCTGTCTCTCTGTCTTTCTTTATATTACATTCAGGCTCTCCACCTTAGGATATCCAATCTAGACCACACCCATAGTCTCAGCTTTACTCAGACTGATAATCCCATCAGTACTAAAACACAATCCCAGGGATCATGAATCAAGTCTCAATCTATAGAATTCACGCCGCATGATTGCATGAGGCTTTGGAGGAACAACTAGACATAAACTATAACACTTGCCACCAGAGTGGGTTGAGCAAGCCACAGACTGTGAGAGTAGTGGTGCATGTTGGTAGCCCCAGTGCTGGGGAAGCTGAAGAGAGAAGGAGTCTGAGCTGTGTCGTGAGACCCTGCAACAACAAAATATGTTAAATAAATAAATAAATAAATAAATATTCTTGTACCAAAGTAGCATAAGTTTCACTATGTTTTGCTTTCATTTATATCCCTATCTAAATCCTACCTTTATAGCTATGCATTCCTGAATGTTGAAGAATGTCTACCTGCCATGCTGCTTTTCTTACCTTAATTTACTTATTAACCTATAATAATTTACTATTGTACTATTTAATATTCAAAAAGTGATATGGCATTTTTCCCAATACTGTAGCACAGTTATCAAAGCAGTACACTCTCAATTTATAAATATTCAAATTATGAACCTCCACAGATATGCTGTATATGACCTACTTGGTTGGCTTATGAACAATATAACTAACCTGTGAACCATTCTCCTGGAATAGAACTGTTCATAAGTTTGGGATATACTTAAGTTTGTATTTTATATAGGCTTTACTAAACTTGTTCAATAAATCCAAAGTTATCTAAATATAAATCCGACTTGACTCAGTCACTTAAACATTTGCATTTCTATGCCCCGATAGAAATTCAATGGTTTTCATAGTACTTCTTATACCACTTTCTCTGTAAATCTAGACTTGAATTCTGACTATACTTCTCATCACCAGGTATCTCATTTTTAAAAATTTTTTATAGCTATATTTGCCACTTTATGTATTCCTTTATGCTCTAAATATCTATTCCCGTAGTTTTTATGGCTGATACCCCACCTCACCCCAACCCCAATCAGAAACATTGTTCCTTCTAATTATTTTCAGATCTCCTTAGCCCTGGAGATCCAATGTTACTTTTTTATATTTCTTACTTTGCCTGTTAATTCCCTCAACATATCAAATTCCACATTAACTCTTTCTGAAATTTCCCAATGTACATTCCACAATCATATACTTCCTTGTTAGCAAAGCCCTCCCTAAGTGTAATAGGATAAGCATAGGAGCACTTTGTTGTGCCAACTGCACTGAATTCTTATGCCAACTGAGATATTGTCATTGCCATGGCTCTGAAAACAAGTTCTGTTTTCTGCATCATTGCTACAATTAGGAGATGTAATGAAGCAAAAGAATAACATTAAGCTATATATCTATCTCAAACATTCACTTCCACTATATTACTCACTTATACTTTCAGTAGTAAAAGTAACAGATCAACAGCTCTAAATGAAAAACTCTGCTTTATTCACTTGACACACTCACGTCACTTAATGTGCAGCTCTTCCTTTCTCTTTTCTTTAGCCTCAAAGATTGTGATGTTCTAGTTTTCTGTCTTCATATTTTGCTATAAGTTTTAAACCAAAATTATTTAAAGTTTATACCTTGTATATTTTTTCTGTAGTAAGCTGTTTCTTAACTTTTTAAGAACTAGGAATTCAATATAGGGCCTGCTAAGAATTTTCTCTACATAGAGCCGCATCCTCAACTCTGCGCATGCCTCCCCCACCCCACTTTTTTATTTTGTCTTTTTTTGAGAAAGGGTCTAACAATACAGTTCAGGTTGGCCTTGAGCTCAGTTTTGTAGCTCAGGCTGGTCTCCACCTCACACTGATCTCTCCTGCCTCACCCTACCAAGTGCTGGGATCGCATATGTGCATCACCACGTTTGGCCCCTATATGCCTACCTCTCATGAGACAAAATCTTCCTAAATTGCCCAGGTTGGCCTCAAGGTTAGTATTCTTCTACATCAGCTTGAAGAATTGCTGTGATTGTAATGCTGTGTCTATGGTGCACAACCCTTCTCCATTTTATGCATTGAACCCATTCTGTAAACATAGACATCTGCTTATTCCTTGGCATCTGTTTATTTTTCCACTACACTCAAAGATAAATATCATAGTCTGATAAAATATTTTAAAATACACTGGGTACTCTATCTCGAGTCCTTCAGCAATATGTAGAAAATTCAGCACATCTAATCCAAAATGAAAAGCACTATCTTTCACTGCACCATTACGCAAATGAGTAGTTTACATTAGAACTGTTCATCTATTTATTTACTCATTCTTTGTGGTTTGAACTCTAGACCTTGTACTTACTAGGCAGATGCTTATGTTGCTGAGCTATATCCCCTAGTCTAGAACTTTTCATTTGTAATTAGGATATTTCTGCTGTGGAAAATTGATTACAATGAAGGGAACCGTCCCTCTGCATATAATGTATTTTAACACATCAATAAAAGCTTCATGGGAGAGCTTTTGCCTAGTATATATGCTATTTTCCATCATTATTGAAACAATTCTTTAAATCATATATAACATAAGAAAAAACTGATTAAAGCCATTTTCAATATGCCAAAGACAGCAAAAATTGTTTTTCATCATTCCTATTCAGCCCTCATCCTCAGGTTAATGTTAATTAAGATTATTTTTTGTAACAGAACATAGTTTAAAATATGTTAACTTGTAAAATATATATGTAGAAAAGTTCAGACAGATAGCTCAATGGATTAAAGCATCTGCACACAGGTGCAGGTGCCTGGGGTTTGATCCCCTGGGCCTGTGGTGCTGGCCCTGCTCCAGGGTTATGCTGAGACAGGGTGTGGTGACACACACTTGTAATCCTAGCTCTTGGGAGGCTGTAAAGAGGTAGATCACTATGACTCTTATCTAGTAGTAAGACCCTGAACACTTTGTAGAACCCTCCCAAAATAGAAGAAAGAAAGAAAGAAAGAAAGAAAGAAAGAAAGAAAGAAAGAAAAAAGAAAGAAAGGAAGGAAGGAAGGAAGGAAGGAAGGAAGGAAGAAAGAAAGAAAGGGCAAAAAACTAACAAAAAGCCAGGAAATAATTCAGTAGCTACAAGGTGATTCAAACAAAAGTATGAGAATAATAGATGTCAATGAAGTAGAAAGAGCACAAATAACATAAGTAGACTATTTTCAGAAGTAGCAGCAGAAAATTTTCCAAACATGAGAAAAAAAAAAAAACTGACATGCCAATAAGTGAGGCATATAGAACTCCACATAAACATGTTCAAGGACCATGGTTTTATCCCCAGGATCACATGCAATGCCAGCCCCTCCCTTGGGGCTGGCTTAGTCGGTGAGACTCCCTGCTTAACAGCACACACCTGTAATCCCACCTGAGAAGGTTGAAAGTTGGAGGATCACCACAGTAAATCCAACCTGAATAGTGAGACCCTAAAACAACCAAATACATTGAAGAAGAAGAGCTTGAAGTGTTTCAGGTCCTGAAATAAAAACTTCCATCACAGACTGATGTATCCTGCAAAACTATTTATCAAATTCAATGGTGTTATAAGATGCTTCCATGACAAAGAACAATTTAAAAAATTCATGGCCACCAAAATCAACCCTAACACAAGTAATGACACATATTTTGGGAAGAGACAAATGTGACCACAGTTTTAAGAACGACAGAAAGGAATCTCCAAATAGATCAAGTAATTAAAAAGAGGAAAACATATGAAACTATAACAAGAAAATAACACGATAAATATAAGCCATTATATATCAATTATAATCATCAATGGACATTGACTCAGTTCACCAGCCAAAAGAAACAGATCAGTAGAGTGGATTAAGAAGTAAAATTCAGCAATTTGTTGCATATGAGAAACACATTTTACTCACTGTGAAATCAAGAACAAGACAAGGATGTCCATTGTTTAGTCATACTTAATATAGCTCTGGTGACATTAGCCAGAGAAATTAGATGAGAGAAACAAATAAATGCAATAAGGTCTGGAAAAGAAGAAGTGAAATTGTCATTATTTGCAGAATATATGATGCTCTACCTGAAAAAAATCCACCATGAGTCTGTACCTTTAACCACCAAATACAGCAGTGTAGAAGGATCCAAAGTCAACACCCAAAAATAAGTAATATTTTTATGCACAACGAACACACTGAAAAAGAAATTAGGGAAAACCTACCTTTCACAATAACATTAAAAAAGTGAAATGCTTAGGAATCAATTCTACAAAGGACATAAAAGATCTATACAGTGAAAAGTATGGTACTCTACAATAAGATTGATGAAAATTTGAGAAATTAGAAAAAATACTCCATTTTCCTGGGTAGGAAGAACCAACATTGTAAAATGAACATACTCCCCAAATTATTATACAAAATAAATGCAATCTCAATTAAAATACTGTTAGTATACCTCACAGGGCTATAAGAATCTTTCCTCAAAGTCATTTAGAACCAGAACAGATCCGGAATACCAAAAGCAGTCCTGAGAAATAAAGGAAATGCAGGTGATATCACAATCTCTGACCTGTTATTATACTATAAAGCCACTATGGTAAAATCAGCATAGTACTGTAATAGAGACAGAGCTAAGTATAAATGGAACACATTAGAAGAACTGGACACAACTGGAAATACTCTTAGCTATCTTATCTTTGATAAAAGGACCAAGAGTATTCATTGAAAGGATAGCCTATCACCATGCACAAAGCTGCAGTCAAAATGGATCAAATATTTAAATATTAAAATAAAAACACTAAATATTTTGGAGGATAGTAAGTAGAAATCTTCAAGACATATGAGCAGGTAGAGAGTTCATGAAAAAAAAAAACTGCATGAGAAATGCTTCAAAGAATCAACAGATGGGATCTCATCTTTTCGAAAAGTTTCTGCACTTCAAAGCAAATCTCCAACAGAGTAAAAAGAAAATTGACAAACTAGGCAAATGTTATAGCACACTATGCCCCCAGCAAAGGCCTCCTATCTAGAACATACAAAGCATTAAAAAATATTAGGTCCCCAAACTCAAAGACCCAATTCAAAAACTGACATGTGAACTGAATGTGCACTTCTCAGAGGAAGAAGCAGAAATGGAAAATAGATATATAAAAATATGTTGAACATCATTGGTCATTTGAGAGATGCAAATGAAAACATCACTGAAATTGTATCTCACTCCAGGAAAAAAAAAAATGGCTAACATCAAAAAGTCAATAACAAAAGCTGGAGAGGCTGTGGAGAAAATGAACACTTTTGCACTGTTAGTGGGAGCGAAGACTGGAACAACCACTATGGTAATCACTGTAGAGGTTCTTTCCAAAACTAGGTTGGAGATCCCACTCAAGCCAGCTATTCCCCTGCTTGGTATTTTTCCAGAAAAATTAAAACCTTACACCACAGTGATGTATGTGCACCTATGTTAATAGCAACACAATTTGTCATAGCCAAATCCTTGAAACAAACCAGATGCCTATCAACTGAATAATGGATAAAGAACATGTGCTATTTTTATAAAATGGAGCATTACTCAGTTATAACTGATAATAAATTTGAGTCTTTTGCTAGTAAATGGATGCAATTATGGAACATACTCTTAAGTGAAATAAATCAGACCCACAGGTGCAACCATCACATTGTCTCCTTAGTATGAGAACCTGAGAGAGAAAAATGGAATCTGAAGTGTAAAAGTAAATATCAGGAAAGGGCAATGAACACATTCAGAATAAAAGACTTACTGAGTTGCGGAGAAGGACAGGAGAGGCAGTGGGGTAGAGTGGTTTATCTATGTATGCAAGCAGAATTATTTGGACAACTGTATTGTGCATTTCTGTTTTCCTGTGGAAACAAATACTTAATGCTTTAATTTTCTTTGTCTCCATTTTGCAGGACCAGAGTTTGAACTCATGACCTTGCATTTGCCAAGCAAGGACTTGTGCTACAGGGCTATCTTCCCAGGCCCTCAATTTCTTCTTTCTTTCCTTCCTTTCTTTCTTTCTTTCTTTCTTTCTTTCTTTCTTTCTTTCTTTCTTTCTTTCTTCCTTCCTTCTTTCCTTCCTTCCTTTCTTTCTTTCTTTTTCTTTCTTTCTTCTTTCAATTTTTTGTGCATATATCTGATAATATGAATTACTAGTTGAAAGGAAACACTATGCATTACAACAAACACTGTAATATTCATATTATTTTGTTAAGTGAAATTCTCTGCAATTTTTTCTGCTTGAATTCTAACTTGTACTCTCTTTCAAAAAAATGTGTGTGTGTGTGTGTGTGTGTGTGTGTGTGTGTGTGTAGAAATATTCAAGGTGGTTAAAAAATCTATATAAATACACAAACATGCTGAAATGTTTAGTGATCAAAAAATTAAATGTAAGACACTTTTATTGAGAGACTGTAGAATTATCTTTACAAAAATTTAGAAAGGAATTTGTGGGCTATTCTGATGTTTACATAGGGATTGATAACCAAGAGCTCTCCATTGCCCGAGATGTCTGCATCTGAGTTTAACATATATTTCATGATCTTTCTCAGCTGTTATACCTGAGTCTTAGGCAAGTGTAAGAATAAAGGACCAAATATAAATTTTTCTCATATCAAAATTACAAGAACAGGTTGAGAAATAATAAAATTCTTTCATTTTGTGATTATGTGATCTTGGAATCAAGTTTAACCCAAGAGACTTGCCTTAATATAGCTTAAAGAACATCATGTCTAATTATGAATCATTCAAATCAATGTGAATATACAAGGAAGGCTTGCATGCTTATTGATAGTGCCTGTAGCTTGTGTTTAATGCATGACATAATAATGTTATATCTCCAATTACCCTTGTATTTTCCGTGTATACTAATAGTCAAAACTTAAAACAGCTAGTGATATCTGGACATACAACCTCAGGATGCACAAAGCCATGTAGGACATTGGCCTGCTCATATTCATGTAAACACAAATGTATTGTGATAGTGAGTTAATGAAATAATATTATATTTTCTCAGACATGCACTGTCTTATTTTGTTCTATCCAAATGATTCATCATATATTTAGAAATTTTCTCAAAAAGGTGGTAGAAATGGTCTCTGCACATATTTTTGAGCTTTGGAATTCAGACTTTAAATTGTGTTATTAAAAACTGAAACATAATAATTTTATTTAAAATGAAAATATATTTACTTGACTTGAAGATGTTATTACCAAACCTTAGAATTTTTTTGAATTAGAAATACTTATAACTATAATTCAAGAGACTGTCATACATAGTTAAGTTTTAAAACAAATTACTCGTTGGAATAAATGTATTTGGAAAGGAATTGGTTTTCCAAATAAATTACAAAACAAAATATCTTGTTCCTTTTTCCCTCTCTTTCTTCCTTTTTTTCTTCCTTCTTTTTGCTTTCTTTTTCTCTTTCCTTCCTTATTTCCCTTTTCCTTTTGTTTATAGAGTGGAGGATTAAATCTAACGCCTCACCAAGGCTAGATAATCACTATATCCCCTGAGCCACATTCCTGTTGCTTCTTTTAAGGATTTGTGTTTTGAAACGTTCATAAACACCAGTAAAACAACCACTGACATATAGTTTAGAAAGTATTAAATATGGATTTTTTAAAGGTCACTATATAATTATCCCATGATCTAAATATTGAGTATAGTATTTTCATACCTCAAAGTATATCAAATACCCTGTAAAACAAATAGGTATTGAATTCAATGAAGTTAAAGAATTTTTAAAATATTTTGCTGCTAAATCATCAGAAAAACTTGAAAAAAACCTCTTAAAATGCTTAACTATAACAATAAATGACTATGCTGTAATTCAAAGCTGTATTGTTTAAATGGGTTGTAATTAATCTAATCTATGACATTGTTAAATGTTTTGATAACAGAATGGCTGTTATAGCTTAATTACTATACTTTAGGTATTACCTTTTCTTTCACATATTAACTTTAAGGAATTTAATGAGAAAAAAGATATCATAAGCAAAAATAATTTCATAAATTATAGTTCTTCTGAACTTTACAACTTATCTGGAATAAACCTTTCAAAGTGATGTGAATCTTTAAAATTCTTTTTATTATTCTTTTCCACCACGACCTTGGGCTCCCATGGCATTGGTTTTTCAGCTCTTCTCATGAGATCTGAACCTGAGGCTTATACTTATGTTTAATTCGCTACTTTCCTCTTTTCCCAATTCTTCTAATAAATCATAGGACAAACTGCCCTATCCCAATCACACTTGGGTTGAAAATCTCAACCCAATCATCATTTAAAATGCTACATAATGTGTACAGCTTAGTTCACCATTATACACATTTTAGCAAAACATTCAGTGTAATTTTCATAATTTTTGTACTATTAGACAATGTGGCACTATTCATTTATTATGACCAACAAATACCACAGCAAAGCATCATGAGACAAAAGTTCTCCATATCAGGATATTATTCAATTAACTCCAAAACAGTGACTTAAAATAAGACTAGAAAAAATGAAATAACTGTAACTTAAGTGTGACTAGAATGGGGCATTTTGTCCACCAAAACTTTCTCTTCTTTTTGCCTTAGCTGGTATAATATACTCAATGGCAAATTTTTTTAAATCCAAGTGAAAAATCTCAACCCGATCAACATTATCTGTTTATTAGATTAGCTAATTTATCTTCAAGATTGACAATGATTTATTAGAAGAATTAGAAAAAAAAAGGAAAGAAGCGAATTAAACAGAAGTATAAGCCTCAGGTTCAGATCTCATGAGAAGAGCTGAAGAACCAAGGCCATGGGAGCTCAAGATCATGGTGGAAAAGAATAATAAAAAGAATTCTAAAGATTCACATAACTTTGAAAGGTTGATTCCATATTAATTGGAGAGTTCAGAAGAGCTAGTGTTAGAGCATAGACAAAGTCATTTTTCCACAAAATTTGTTCGTTTAAAATGGTCAACCTAACTCTGTTTTCTAAAGAGATCCAAGAGGAATGATGAGCTAGATCAGTAGACTAAGAGCCCACTGTTTGGTCCTCAGTACCACATGCAGCACCTGCCCCACCCCTGGCTATCTGAGGTGGCCACCAAGACCAGGATTGGTAGCACACACCTATAATCCCATCACCGGGAAGGCTGAAAACAGGAAGATCACTATGAGCTGCAGCTGTATAATGCAATTCTGTACTAAATACATAAATTAAAAAATAAGAATCCAACCTAACTCTTCTACTCAGTTTATATGTAGAATGGGACATTCCAGTCTAGATGGGAATAAAAATTCACTCCTATTAAAGTGATAATAAAGTTTTTATGTTTTTGCTTGAGAATAATGAATGTCTGTACTGGTTGTCTGTGTTACTTTAAAAGACTCTAAAAATACATACTTTTTCTGATGGAGGAAGTGGCAGAAGGAAGACATATTTTATAGGTAAAAATAGAAAAATAAATTTGAAAGAGACACAATATGTTTTTAATTTGTCTGCTCATTTAAAATAACCCAAGCATAGTTTTTCTGGTCAGAGTGTATTGGTTTAAAAAAAAACCCTAGATGTTATCTACGTACTGTAATAGACATGTAAGTGGCCTTCTAAGTAGACCTGCTACACTCAGGTCAGGAAATGTCAATGTTCAACTACCTCTGGGTTTGAGAAAAAGTGTTAACCTCACCACAAGTCAATGCTTGTTAATTTGCTGTGATTTCTAATAAAGCTTTAATCATTACTGATATTTCTCTTAAGAAAATATAGAAAATTCTATCTTTTTGAATAATCACGAGAACATAAACATAGTCCAAATCCAGAAGAACACACTTTTCAAAAGTTACACTTTGAAAAGCAATCTGTGGGAGTGATTTCCTCTGGCTCCCTTCTGGCCAATTCGTGGAACAGCAGTAATCAATCACAATTGTTTTATAGAATTGAGTTGCTGGTACCATGTCACAACAAACTGATTAAACTCTCCCAGAAGAAATCACCAACTTTATTGGGACTAATGATATCTAGGTTCTTAACTTAGAAAGCTGTTTTCATTTACTCTTCAAGAAAGATTCTTCCTTCTGAAAGCTCAGCAAATCTGATTTAAGTTTTTAGAATAAACTTCAGCCAAGTGGTAAACTACATCACTTCTTACATTTTAGTAAACTGAAAGGCTATGATGTCTTTAGAATAGTAGTAATAGTCTCAGATTCAAAACATTTTACTTATTAACCAATCTTGAAATAGAAAATTAAAACATTATTTTCTACCTGTTCCCAAATGTTTATTTCACATATCTTAATATATGTAATATGTTGTGAAACAGTAGTGCTTCACTGTAATAAAAAGAGAATGAATGTTGGGCTTTAGCTCAAAGAAAGAAACTTCTCTTCCTCTGACTTTCATTTTCTCCTACAACAGGTCCCCGTCTTTTCCTTCTATCCTTGCTTTTCTTTCCTCTTCTCCTCTTCGTACTCTGCTCATATCTGTGATCATGAGCTAGGGATGAAAAGCACAGAGCTTCACTATGCCAGTTCTAGAACATGAGAAAAGGTTTATTATCGGTAATGATTATTGCTAGTCTTAGAGTTGAATGTTGGCTGAAGCCTGTTTTGATCAGACTTTAAAGACAGTCAAGAGAACAAGAGCCTTCGTAGCCAAATGATCATTTCTTCATCCCCAACATTAATGTCAGGTATTGATCATTAAATTTTGATGAGCAATATTTCCAAATCAGAGTAGGGAATTATAATTAGCTATTTTTATTGTACACTGTATTTGCTGATCACTGTGGACAAGTTTTATGTATGGAATAAGTAATCCTTACAAGAAATCGAAAAGGGAGGATATAAAATGGTTCTAATTTATAGAAGATGAAATTAAGATATCAG